>PVKA01010082.1:0-65766 GCA_004027165.1 Ctenomys sociabilis | reverse complement strand
CTGGGAGGTATGTTGGTGGCAGTTTGATAGGGATTGCATTAAATCTGTACAGCAATTTTGGGAGTATGGCCATCTTCACGATGTTGGTTCTTCCTATCCAGGAGCATGGAATATCTTTCCATTTTCTGAAATCCTCTATAATCTCTTTTCTTAGGGTGTTGTAATTTTCTGTGAAAAGATCTTTGACTTCCTTGGTTAAATGAATCCCAAGGTATTTCATTTTCCGTGGTGCTATTGTAAAAGGTATTGTTTCTATTGTTTCCCTTTCAGTGTGCTTGTTATCTGTGTAGAGGAATGCTATTGACTTTTGAGTATTGATTTTGTATCCTGCTATGCTACTGAATTTCCATATCAGTTCTCATGGTTTTTTGGTGGAATTTTTGGGGTCTTCCAAGTAAAGTATCATGTCATCTGCAAATAGTGATAATTTAACTTCTTCTTTACCTATTCTTATTCCCTTTATTTCTCCCTCTTTTCTAATGGCTGTTGCTAAGGATTCCAAGACTATATTGAATAGGAGGGGCGATAGAGTACATCCTTGTCTTATACCTGATTTAAGAGTAAAAGATTTCAGTTTTTCCCCATTTAGGATTATATGAGCTTTTGGGTTGTCATAGATGGCTTTTATTAAGTTAAGACAGAGTCCATCTATTCCAATTTTCTATAGGACCTTGAACATGAATGAGTGTTGGACTTTGTCAAAGGCTTTCTCTGCACCAATTGAGATGATCATATGATTTTTAGATTTCAGTCTATTAATATAGTGTATTACATTTATAGATTTTCGAATATTGAACCATCCTTGCATCCCTGGAATGAATGCTACCTGGTCATGGTGTATGATCTTCTTGATGATTTGCTGTATTCTATTTGCCAGGATTTTGTTGAGTATTTTTGCATCTATGTTCATGAGGGAGATTGGTCTGTACCTCTCCTTTTTGGTTGCATCTTTCCCTGGTTTTGGAATCAGTATTATACTTGTCTCCAGAAATGATTTCAGGAGGACTTTTTCCTTTTCAACTTCATGGAAGAGTTTGTGGAGTGTGGGGATTATATCTTCTATAAATTTCTTGTAGAATTCACCTGTGAATCCATCAGGACCTGAACTTTTCTTTGTCAGTAGGCTTTTTATTACGTTTTGTATTTCGTTGGCTGTTTTCGGCTTATTGAGAGTTGTTATATCTTCTTGATTCAGTTTTGGTAATTTGTACCTTTCAAGGAATATGTCCATTTCTTCTGTGTCTTCTATTCTGTGAGCGTAAAGATTCTCGAAGTGAGTATTGATAATCTTCTGAATTTCCACTGGGTCTGTGGTGATTTCACCCTTTTTATTCCTTATCGCTTGTACTTGAATTTTCTTTTGCCTCTTTTTGATGAGGTTGGCAAGAGGCTTATCAACTTCATTTAGTTTTTCAAAGAACCAACTTTTTGATTTGTGGATTTTTTGAACTGTTTTTTTCATCTCAATTGAGTTAATTTCTGCTCTAATCTTTATGATTTCTTCCCGTCTTCATGCTCTGGGTTTTGTTTGAGTAAAGTTTTTTAGTTCATTGAAAAGAAAGGTTTTTGTTTATATTGTTTTATTTAAATATTTATTTATTTATTTATTTATTTATTTATTTATCTGGTTCAGGGTCTTGCTACACAGTTCAGACTCATTGTGATCCTCCTTTCTCAGCCTCCCCAGCGCTGGGATTACTGGTGTGCACCATCAACCTGATTTCATGGCTAGCAGGGCACACCTGGTACCCGCAGGGCATGCACTACAGGGGATTGAACTAGGGTTCTTGTACTTGCCAGGTAGGTGCTTAGACCATTGAGCTATCTCCCCAGCCCCTGTGTTTATACTGTTTAACCAATTTTCCATGTCTTATCATCTGAGTACCTACTTTGAAGATAATAATAAGCAATGTATTAACCATTGTCACTCTCCTATCTTGTTTTGAATTTTTTTGTCATTGCTTCTATCGCTTTCTCTCCTTAAAGTTAAAAAAAAACATGATTTCCTAATCTTAGGCTAACTGAACTTTAAGGAAATGTGGAAACAATAATGACTTGGGCTGGCAATGTAAGGGATTTGAATTTTGAAGTAATGGCGATACAAGGCAGAAAGTAGAACACACGACACCATGGCTTCTAAACAAAGTAACTGTGAAAAATGGTACCTTTACTTTTTCTTTTATTGTTAATCTTACAATTTGCCACAGAGATATGTACTATTCCATGGCCTCTAAAGACATTTGCTGTTCAAAAACTTAGTGGTTTGCCTTAAAATGTACAGAGGAAAATTATTGACATTGTTATCTATTACATTCCTGTAAAGCAGATTTTTCTGAAAGCCATAGATCTGATTCTGGTTGTTTCCATTCTTCTCCAAGCAGCATGTTAAAGCTGAAGGGCCTGAAATATTCTAGACGATGGCTAAAAGAAGAAAAAGAACGGCAGGAATTGAAATGAATTATACATATGTGAAATAGTGATTCTGAATTTATTTTGTCACATCAGGAATAGGACAACATTCTATTTTAAGAAATCCCAAAGGTAAGATGTATTCTATATGTGCAGTTTTCTCACTATAGCTATCACACACTCAGATCTGAAAACATTTACCCACATATTCAAGCTTTTTCCTTTCAAGTCTTCAGATAGCTTCTTCACAGATAAAGAAAAAATAAAAATTAATTCTCATTACATCTAGTTTAAAGAAATCACATAATTCTATAATTACATGTTTTTATATTCAAATGTTGATATAATTTATGTCGGTCATAAGAAATTGTTTTAAAAGTTTCAGATCCTTATTAAAACACAGAATTACTCCCCTTCTTAATTGAAGCAAGGGAATAATCCACTGGACCCAGTGGTACATGATTACAATCCCAGCTACCTAAGAAGCTGAAGCAGGAGGATCATAAGTTTGAGGTTAGCATGGACAACTTAGTGAGTCCTAGTTTCAAAATTTTAAGAAAGCCAGAGGCTTAGTCAACTTAGAAACTTAGTGAGATCCTCCCTCAAAACAACAGATTAAAAGGGACTGCGGAAGTTGCCAGTTCAAGACCCTGGGATTAATTACCAGTACCAATAAATTAATTAAATTATTTAAGAAAAGAGCTGTAAATTAGTTCAATGTGGGGTCTGGGCTCAATCCCTGGTATTGCAAGGGAAAAGAAATGGTAGTTTTAGATCTTTCTTTTTCAGAAAATCCTGTTAATGGAGCTTTTTCTTGTAGTATGAGGAAAGCCTAGCTAATATGATGCAATGAAATCCCATTTCAAAGAAATCACTCTGCCCCAATTGTGCCCCGGCCAGTGGATAGTTACACTCCTACGTAGAGTAAACCTTCATAAACCATAAAAAGTATTAGCTGGTGAAGAGCCACAGAGACACAACCACTTAGTTTAAAGGCTGAGTTGGTTGCAATTAGATTTCATCTTGTAGTGCCCAGGAGAAGCTAGTTTGAGAATTATAACTATTGATCTCAGAGTAAGAGGTATGGAAACAACAGAAAAACATAGAAAAGAGCAAGAGAAGAGATTATGTAGAGAGGGTCAGACTGGGGGGGGGGGAAGCACAGGTAGAGGTAAAAGTGTGTGAGGCAGAATGAAGAAGTACACTAGAAGAACAAAAGGCAATGTAGAGTAAAATAAGAGCCTAACAGGAAGAAGGCAAATGATGAGGAGGATCAGTGTGGCATATACTAAGGTAAAAAGGCAGAGCAGTCAGTATTCTACAGTGGGATGCCCACTGGGATGTCTGTTAGGCTATTCTAAATACTCAGACTCACCAGACAGGCCACACTGATTGCACTAAGAATTAAAGCAAGGATCATGGGTTGACGAAGCCATTTTTTTCCCCTTTGAGGGACTGGTCCTTTGCAGCAGCCCATGAATACTCATAAAGCTAATCAGGTGCTATAGTTTCACTAGGTGACCACCTCAAAGACAAGAAGACAAGATTCAAACAGGAGAAAAGCTGAAGGTACATTGGCTTCAATACCTGATGCCTCAAGGGCCCTAGATCTCTTACAGTAACTCTGGGGTCTCCATAGGAGACATGACTGTCAAAGGGGAACACTAAAGCCAACTGTCCCTATCATATATGGATAGTAACTCATAATCACTCTCAGCCCAATGTAATTTGCCAGCCTGGGGCCATTTTTATCAAAGAAATGTTGTCTGGTATTATAGTTGACATTCCTATGCTTATGAGGTTACCAAGAGAACTAGAGAGAACTGATTTTCTCACACCAGGAAACACTGACTCTTCAAGCCATTAGCTCTGAAAGGGATCATAAATTAATCTAAGGCCACATTTCTATATCAGGTGGTGAAACACTCACTTAGCAAGTTTTTTCTCATGCTACTACTACCAAACACTATTCCAGCAATGAGAAATACTATGTCAGCCCAAAATTAATCTATATTAACTGCGGATCTTCAGGGAACACTGTACAGGGCCAGAAGTCCATAGGCCTGAAAAAAATAGAATAAGGAACTCTTTAGATGCTTTGGCTAGTCCTGACTAGCCAAGATCTATTTATTGATCTTGTTCAATAAATAGAGATATATATACCTATGCACTTGTTGTAATTCCTCGATTCACAAATGTTTCTTTGCAAATAATTTGGTTCTCAAAACAAACATTTTTGCTCCTGTTCATAAACTCAGTATCAGGTGACAAACATGACCATGCCTATGTTCCCTACAAAAAAACACAAGGCATCCATTTTCTCAAAACCATAAAACAAATTAATTTGTAAACTGAAGTCCTGTTGCATATATATTTACTCTAGAGCCACCATATTACCATACTAGATGCACATATATCTCCTTGACAACCCTGAGCTAACCAGCGATCCTCCTAACCAACCAGCTGCTCCTCTAGGACAAACAAATAGGCAAAAAGAAGTTATGCAAAGCCTACTAAAAGAAATGTACACAAAAGTCAGGGGCTCAGATGAATCCAAGGGCAGACCAGAGAGCCAATCATGTTGTGTCAAACTGTGAGCAAAGAGAAGAGCCCTGTAATCAAATAAAAGAATCCAGGACAAAGGCCCATGTGTCTTCCATCTTTCCAGGAGCCCTTTCCCCCTCTTGAGAGAAGCTTTCAGGTTTTTGCTTTTTCCTCCTTACATACGAAGCACCATCCTTTTCTTAAACTCCATCTTTTTAATTTGTTACTGGCATTGAGTTTGCAATCCTGATTGGCTGGTCATCTCAGAGGAGCAGAAGCACTAAAACGCACTTGTACAAATACATTATTTTCTTTGACCAAAAAATGTTACTATTGTTCTGCCATGAATTAATTTCCAAGAAAATTCTATAGACCTGATATAGTGTCATTTATTTTCTACTTACAAATCAGGTTTTTGTCCTTCTTGCAGTTCATGTTGTGGTACAGGATAGAGGGCTTCATAACTTCTTTTACCTTTTGAACCATGAATTGCAAATGAATTGAATTTTGTCACATTTGGTGGAAAATAATTCCATGGAAGATAAGCTTTGCCCTCCCATTGTGTCTCTCCTCTGGACACTGCGAATGACAAATCAAGTTCTTGCTACAGAAACAATACATGAAACACAAAAAGTAAATTCAGGCTTACCCTGTATGCGCACACACATTACTTATGCATGTAAGGGTTTTGTTTTGTACTTTAATTTACTTACTTTCCACACCTTTCTTTTTCCAGAGAGTAAAAGCACTAAATGTTGTCCATAGCTGTCAAAATGAAGATTTCTTATCAGTGTTTGGAACAAATGTTATTTTCTTCAGTATCTTTCATATCTGGTATGTATGTGTCCACAAATAAATTCAAATAATTACACAATGCAATGAAATATTGGGTAAACATAGGATGAACAAGCGTGTTCAGTTACATATGATATCTTTGGGTTTACCATTTTCAAAACAATTGTTGTCAAATACAGAAAGATTCACATAGTAAGACAGCTTTTTATAAGGCTTAAATTTTTTTAATTATATAAAATAATTAGGCTAGCTGAGAAAAGTAGGAAAATAAGTGGTGAGATACCATATTTGGAATTTAATAAAATCAATTTCAAAATGTAAAGCAAGTTGTAAGGGAGCTGGGACTAATTTCACAGTCTAAATCCAATAAATAAAGTTTATTTCTACAAGAACACTATCTTGAGACTCATTAAGAAGACAAAAAACATAAAACACAAAGCATAGATGGTCTAAAACTACTCAATAAGCCAAAGGTCTTAATCTGTATCTATTCTATCACATAACAGTCCTTGACCTCTGTCTCTTATTTTCTTATTTTCCACCATTAATGCCAAAATATTTACAGAAAGCAAGCATAACATATTCTCAAAAGGAAATTTTAACAGAAGTACAAAACTGGGATTAGAATCAAAAGATTTCACATAATTGCATGAGATATGTTTACTGCCTCTGGCAAAGATTATATCAAAGATTTCTATACAGATGATCTTTTGTGAGATTTTCAAGGAGGATTTTCTTTTAAGTATTCCGATAAAAGACAAGGTTTCCCCCCCTCCCTTAAAAGTCCTCTGAGTATTTTTACCATTATAATACATACTTGGGAATATTCTAAGAGTAATAAAACTTCTCACAAATTAAAACAACAAAATTCTTTCCTAGAAGTTAATTAACTGTTACAGGACTTGACTGCCTCAGGCACACTCATAATTTATTAACTTTCTTGATGTGTATGAAGCCAATATATTTAGAGGATTTCGTTTGTTTGTTTGTTTTAGACAGGATTTTGCTATGTATCCCAAGGTGGCCTTGAACTCAAGGTATGTCTTCTGTCTCAGCCATTCAAGTGCTGGGATTACAGATGTGTGGCTATGCCTGGCATTTAACATTTGAAAACCATTTTATATACACTATGTATATATGCAAGATGGCTTGAATAATTGTACTGTGGATTTCTGCTGGTCTATGGAAAGGTGCAGTTAATACATTTCTAAAATTGTTTTCCTCTTTCTCTCTTAATTTCTTATAACTTTTTTCTTTTTCCAATTTTGCATGCATATATCTGGTAACCTGAACAACTAAATTCAAGACAACTCTATGCAATACAACAAATACTATCAAATTTACATTATTTTGTTTAGTGAAATTCTGTATCATTTCTCTTTTTTTTACTATTTTATATGCTCTTTAAAATATAAAAATAAAAATATATGCAATAGCTAATGTGGAGTTTCTTAACAAAATATTATTTATTACTGTCAGCTCATTAGTTTATGAAAATAAACTAATATTATTATCTAACAAAATTAAAACCAAGGATCACACTTGCAGGTTTTGGCAGATTCAATTTCTTTCCTGCCTTCTCTTCAAATTACAAACGTTTGTCTAACTCTCTCGTATGTGTCCTGGAAGTGATTGTGCAATAGTTGGAAGGTTTACTTTTTATGACAATCATATTTTTCAATAAAATATTTTAGCATGTTAATTGAAGGTTGACATGTAAATATACATAATTATTTTAAAAAATAATTGTGAACATATTTTTCTACACTAGAATTAGCAAAAAATCAAAGGCATGTTAGTTACTTTTCTTGCTGAGACAAAATACCTGACGCCCAAAGTTAAGGACGAATGGTTTATTTCGCTCAATTTGCAGAGCTCCCAGTCTTATTATACCTCAGTTCAAAAATGTTTTTACGAAGGTATTGTTATTAACTAAGTTTATTATAATTAAAAAGTTAAATGATTTTGCATGTCTAAAGATATAAGGCTTCCTTAAGATGTTAAAATCTGTGTGTTGAACTTATAAAATATAGACTAGAAAATAATAGTTTTGTCTTTTGTTTTGCTTTCTTTGTTGTTGTTGTTTTTGGTTTTTTTATATTTCAATATTTTTATTGGTATGTAACAGGCATACAGAAATACACGTGCAAAACATTCACATGAAGTTCAATAGATTACTACAGAATAGATACACTTGAGTAGCCAAAAACAGGACCAGTCTCTGTCATGCTCTCTCAATAACCCCTACCTCCCTCTGCCTTCCTAAATACAATGAAGATCATAAATAAGAACTAACACAGGATAACTGAGACAACTGTACTAATGATTTCCCTCAGTTTGTTAAAAACAGCAATTAATGTGTAAAATTTTCACTTTGACTAACTCTGTATGCTAATATCTGCAGTCTGAGCAACTATATCAAAGACAGCAATGTGTAATAAAAAAAACACGGTTGAATACTTTTCATCTTGTTCTTGTAAATGTGTAGCATTTTTAATGTCTTACCAATTATTATTATACTCTCTTTAAGCTAAATATTTTAAAAACTAAGAAGGACAAGAAAAAATTAAGGTTTACTGAAAGCAAGTGTTAATACTCAATTATGTGTCCAATTTTGCGTACCCGTATCTGTTAATCTGAGCAACAGATTTGACACTAAAAATATGTAATATAGCACCCACTGTTACTTGGCTAGTCTTGTTTTGAAAATGTATACCATATGTACTGTTGTATATTACTCTGTTTGTCTTTCTGTTGTTTCGTCTTACTTATTTTTTTTATTTTATTCTTCAAAATAAAATTATAAACAATGAACAAATGTACAACCTCAGTAATAAAACAACTGTATAAAAAGACAAATTAATCTACAATGTTAGTTCTTATTTATGATCTTCATTGTATTTAGGAAGGCAGAGGGAGGTAGGGGTTATTGAGAGAGCATGACAGAGACTGGTCCTGTTTTTGGCTACTCAAGTGTATCTATTCTGTAGTAATCTATTGAACTTCATGTGAATGTTTTGCACTTGTATTTCTGTATGTCTGTTACATACCAATAAAAATATTGAAATATAAATACTGGAGAGGCTGTGGGGAAAAAGGAACCTTTCTCCACTGTTGATGGGAATGTGAACTAGTACACTAGGGAAATCAGTGTGGAGACGCCTCAAAAAACTAGGACTGGAAATTCCATCCAACTGAGCTATTTCCCTTCTGAGTGTTTTTCCAGAAGAACTGAAAACATCATACCACAGTGATATATGTGCACCCATGTTCATAGCAGCACAATTTGTCACAGCCAAATCTTGAGAACAACCAAAATGCCCATCACCTGAGAAATAGATGAAAAGTATGTGGTATTTTTATATAATGGAGTATTACTCAGCCATAAAGAAAGACAAACTTGAGGCCTTCACAGGTAAGTGGATGCAACTAGAAGCTATACTCATAAGTGAAATAAAATCAAGCCCACGTATGTAAATATCATATTGTCTTCCTAGTATAAGAACCTGAAAGAATAAAAAAAATCTAAAAGTATAATAGATATAGTGAAACAGAAACTGAACATCAGGAATAAACAATGAAGACAAGGGAAAAGAGAAAAGATATGGAACAAGGAAGGGGTAAAAATCAGTTTTTGTCTCGAGATAATTTCATCTATTTTCTGTTTGCTTTTTGGTTTCTTAATAAACTGGTTTTAAGATTTAAGGTTGTAAAATGTTTTCAATGATCAGCTTACTATTGGTGTATAGTACATACAAATTATATATATATATATATTATATATATATATATATAATATATATATATATATCAGGGACTAAAGGTGTGTTGTACATCTAAGGATGAAGTACACTGTGAGTTTATCCCTTGACCAATATTAAGAAAATTATTTAAGTTTAATGTATGCAAAGTAACAAATAGGTCTTCTCTTTTACACAATATTTATAGTATCTAGACTTAAATATATAAAATAATCAAATTTTTGGGCACCTGTACTCTTTGCATTTGGTACAACTAAGTCCTGTCATCAAAACCTTGATCAACGTCTATTGGCTTTGAGCACACAACATTTTCTTATTGCATAAATGAGATGCACTTGTATAGTGGGTCATAAGTACTTACACAGCTCAGTGTTGTTATTTTGTAAACCTGTTAAAGAACTCTAAATGTCACCTTAAGAGTAAAAACTAAGTGAATATGTAAGGATTTCAATGTATCTGTGATGTGAGTATCACTGACTTCTTTGCATCGTGAGTACACTTACATTTACCAAGTGTAAAAGCCTTCTAAAATGCAAAACTTTGGAAACTACCTTACCACACTGGGGATCTCAGGAAAGTTGATTGCTTTTAATAGTAGACTTTTAGGGTCAGGAAGATGGCTCAGTAGAATAAGTGCTTGCCTGACAAGTGCAAGGGCCTGAGTTCAATCCCTGGTTCTGCCACCAAAAAAAAAAAAATAGACTTTTGCAGTTTATGTGTTGTTAAGTGTATTATGATGGATGTGGCTAAACACTAATGTAGTGTAGGCAGTGCCACTAATGGGTAAAGACTGGGCTTTAGTCTCCTAGAGTACATCTACAAACAAGTACATTCTATTCAGGCACTTTAGTCCATGGATTTGTATGTTTGTTTCTTTGTTTTTTATGGTACCTAGGACTGGACCCAGGGCTTCTATATTGGCCTACATCTCCAGCCCTTTCTTTTTTATTTTAAGACAGGAATTCACTGAGATGCTAAACTGCCCTGCCTGGGATTGAATTTGTGCTTCTACTACCTCAGCTTGCTAGGGTTTACCCATGTGTACTACTATGCCTGGCTAGATATTTTATTTTAAAATCTAGCAAATTTGCTAATGTATATTAAAATTTTATAACTGGGTAAAAGTAACCTAAGTTATTTTACACCAAAATGCGAATTTCAATGTACTTTTAGAGCCATAATAGAAAGAATTTAATAGTTGAAGTATAATAATATCATCATAATTCTTATCCTAAAATGCTATGTTTGCTTATAGTTTTCACTTTCCATTTTTCATGTAAAATTTTGTAACTATTCTCCGTTAATATTCTGCAGAAATATGGCTTCTAAAAGCAATCCAGACAGGTGGTAGGCCATCAGCTATAGGGCAGATTTATGATGACTCCTAACACTTACCCTGACCATTAATGAAAAAGATAGCTGTTCTCTTGGTTGTACTTTGTATTTCAAACTATCTTGATATCCAAAAGGATTACTATAATTAGTATTAAGACCTACTGGTCAACGTGACCTTCTGAGTGTTTAACAACCAAAATTTGGAGACCAAGATGAGGAAGGGCTAAAAGGATAGCCAATATTTTTGGCCCTTATCTTCCAAGGACAGCTAGGACCCAGGGAACAATGGAACCCTACAAAAAGGCCCTGCAACCCTGGTTAGTCATGCAACCTCCTATGCAGAGAGATTATCGGGGCCCCTGGGACAGGAGTCAACCAATGTACTTTGGGTGAAAAGGAAGGTCACTAAAGACGGGAATACCTCCATGCTTCCACCAGAAGTCTTATGTTAAGCAAGTCTGACCCATGCTGGCAGAGGACGCAACTAGTAGAGAGAAAAACTAAAGGAGCTAAGTGGCTACTCACGTTGTCTCAAAAGTAGTCCCTGAGGAGCCTAAATTGATCTTGACAAATATGTAGATAGGTTAATTTAAATTAAGACAGGTCTTATTTGGACTTGGTCTTAAATATCCAATAGGAAAGTATTTTTTTAAAAAGTAATTTATACAGGTACAAAACAATGCTAAGATAGATATAAACAGTGGCCACAAATACTGTACCTGTTGTTACTAACAGTCTCCAGCTACACCTGTAACATTTTATCTTACAGCAATAAGCTGTCATGATTCTCAATTCTATTAGCTTCTTCAAAAATGTATCCTTTGGCATCTTTAGTGTATTGTCATTATGTTAGTTTAATGTACTTGAAAGTACCCCTCAGGTAAAGATTTGTCTCCTACAGAATAAAAATGCCAATATAAATATTCTAGCTGCTAAACTTTGTTTCCCTTGTGGTATAAACTAACTTTCTTCTATCTACTCCAAACTTTATATGTTTATATTATCTGGAGCCAAATTACCTCAAAATGTCTTCAATTCTACAAAACAGAGGTGATATTAAGGCTATAATAAAAATTTTAATAGCCCAATAGTCACAAAACTGTAGATATTTTTATATAGTGTATTCCTAGGCATTGTTATACTTAAAATAAGACACAGATTTATTATTTGAAAACAGAGGTGAGTCTGCATGCTCTTTAACACTACCTGTTATATTTGGGTTAATGGATCTTGAAAAACAGAGATCAATATGAAAAATAAAAGGCTTATACTGAATGCTTACAAATGTTTTCTGACTTTTACAAAATTCTGGAGTCATTATTCACTAATATTTTACTGTTGTTACTCTTGGCTTCTGCTCATTTAATATAGCTATCAAATGAAGCTTAGGCATCAATATCTTGCTAAATTTTTTGTCCTCTTTTTCCAGTCTATCAAAACAAATGCTTGTTTTTTGAACAACAGAACCCCATGTTACTATTTCCTTTAGATCAGTCAGAGTGAGACTTTTGGTCTCTGGTTTATCAGGGCAAATGTCTCTCTTCAGCCTGACAGAGAGTCATAAGACAATGAAGCTTCAATTCCTTTGCATCCCTTAAGAATAGGGATTGAGTGCTGGGAGATAGGTCAGCAGTCTAAGCAGCTGCCTAGCAAATACAAGGATCTCGATTCAATGCCCAGTACCACATGTTGTGCTACCATCTGGGCCATTGAAACCTAAATGAAACCTAATGTACCTGATAGTACATGCCTGTAATCCCAGCACTGGGGAGGCTAAGACAGGAGGATCATTATGAGTCTGAGCTGTATAGTAAGAGCCTGCACCAAATACATACATACATACATACATACATACATACATACATAAATGATTAAAAATAAAAAATAAGAAAAAATATAAGGACTAAACTCTCCACAGGGAAATAAAATAGGGTAGAAAAGAGACAGATGAAAACTTAAAAATGGCATTTTTAAGAAGACTGCAACTTCAATGTACCATGACTGTTACTCAAAGTTATCCACATCTGCACTCCCTGGGCTTGTGTATGCTTCATTTCTTTCAGGCCCATAAGGCCTCATATCATTTAAAGATATTTAAAATCTATCAACTAGCTTAATAAGGTAAAGGGCTGAAACCTAACTTTAAGAGAGACAATGGAGTAGGCCACTGCCTTTCTCTGCATAATGAGCCACTATTTCTCTACTTGGGCGTGAGTCATTGCTTTTCTTGTGTCCAAAGTTTTCCAAATTTATAAAGTCCATCAATTTCCATGGGCTCCAAAACCTATAAATATCTCCAATATCCAAACTATGATATTTGACTTTCCCTTAAAGTGCTGTGCTCTATTTTTTTTTGAGATACTTTAAGTTCTGCCCAAATAAACTCCTTTAAACTACATAAATATGTAAATAAAATACACTGTACATGACACAAAAAGTATATGATTCAGATTTATTCAAGCATTCCCACTAGTTAGCAGAATTAGTGAGCTTTACTATATGATTATATGATTTATAACTAAAAAATGGTATATTAAGTTTTGTAGAAACAATGAAGAAAAATTATACTTACGGGCAAAGTTCAACTTCTAAATACTGCTCAGTTTCATCATTCAAGAAAAATGCTTCCACAACTTTTGAAAATAGAAATAAGATATATTGAGAAATTTAAGTTTGCTTCAATGACATAGAATTTTTAAGAATATAAAATGAATTAAATAAATGTTAATTGTCATGCTGTCTCCAGTGGGAAAAGGGGTAAAATAAACAGACACTGTCTGGCAGAAGAAATACACAAGGCATCATCCATTTCCTCCCATGTTAGATTGCCATGAGATGAAAACATTTATAAAGCTCAGGGTTGGTGAGGTCATAGAGAAATCAATATTACCACACAGACAGACTCTGAGCCAGCTATTTTCTGATAGGAATTTATCCTAAGGAAATAAATCAGACAGTGAGGAAAAGAAGTATGATTCTATTTATCAAAGTATAATCAATCAGAGTAGAAATAATATAAATTATTACATTTTTCTCTGATAGAGTATTATTTTTCTATTTTATAGATAAATCTCCTATTAAGCAGAAAAGCTAATAAACTGTGGAATTCATGTATCCCATTGACACAGGAGATCAGAGCATGGCAAAGCTGGTCTGGGAAGTGGGTGTGGCTTGTTAATTACAAGATCTTGGACATCATGCCATGCGCAAAACAGCTCTCAAAGCTCTGCATGTGGACTTCTCAGAGAACTTGAGCAGGTTTTCAATAATAAGCCTAAAGCACATGTCAGCCTGAGGCACGGCACCCCAGCACCACCTCTCAGGAGTTCTCCGCTGTTTCCTCCAGATGTGGACAGTATAAAACAGCAGACACCCTTGCCAGTATAAGGCTGAAAGCTAAATTTCAGTACGCAATTGATTGGTGTTTCTACAATAAGTGAAATACCCTGAAACTTCCATAAAGAAGGTTTATAAGGTTGAGGAGGCACTGTGAAGATACAGTACTTAACAGATAAAGAAAAGTAGGCTGAACTGTTCCTAGATTAGGTTACAGAAGTAAAGGAAGGAACAACGGAAGTGACCTAAAACTCTGGATTTGTAATTGTCAGTTTTTACTACCCCACTTATGCAGTTGAAGTCACATAGATAATGAGGAAAAAGTCTGAATTAACAACTGATCCTGTACGTTTCAGTTGCTCAGAAGCACTCACTTCCTAGCAGCGGGATAAAATAATATTCCATGAGAGGTTATTATAAAAAGATTTATACTTGTAATAAAATGCAGTCCTTCTGCTTACCTTCATAATCCCACAGTTCATTGAAAGGTTTTCCTGGTTCTCCGAGGGGGGCTGGGGGATCATTGAAAAATGGAGCACGAACCTCCATCATCACTCCTCCATCACCTGGATCCAGCCTGAGAAACACTGGCTCATGCCTCACTGAGAAACCATCCCAAGTATGTTCGATTCTAAAATCCATCTGAAGACTGGAAAGCAAGTAATACATTAAAACAAACAAGAATATTATGAAGGAGAATTTTCACATGAAATAATAGGCGGAAGGCAGCAGGATGACAAGGAAAGGGTATCAAAGCACCACCTGTACTGTAGTGAACCGGGTACTCGAGTTGGATCCTAAGAAAACGTAAGACATTTGGTCTAGTTCCAGCTCTTGTTTTCTCATCAAGAGTACACTAAAATCAGTTTTTGAGGATGTAACTTTAAGTACTGTGAGTTTGTGCTTTCTTTTGTCTATCCTATTGTAAAGTATGCAGGGGGTCTGAGTTACTTGATTCTCTGGGAATTAAGATCTTTATAATAAAATTCAATAAATTAAAAACTATAAATTAGTACAAGTAGAATTATTAACACCTCTTGTGTTTTTAAAAGCCTTTTGTGGATAAAGGAAGAGACTCCAACATTTGAAGGTCAGTGAAATTGAATTTTGTGTTCAATTGTCTCAGTGTATAGAAAATTTTTGTCTTCACAATTTTTTACATTTCAACTGTTAAATGAGCAGTTGCTTGGTTAATTTAGTCTCTCCAATTTAAAAGTGAGAACAGAATCTGCTCTCATGAAATCAACTAAGAACACGTGAAATAAACAGTTTATTATTATTTTTTGTAATGGTACAGGGTCTATAGGGTCTCACTACGTAGATTAGACACAGTGATCCTCCTGTTTACAGCCTCCCAAGCACTGGGATTACAGGTGCATGCCGCCACACCCAGTCTCAATTCCCTGCTCAGTGTGCCCCGGGAGCAGGACCTGCACCACACACCACAGATCAAACCACGGCTCCTGTGCTCTGCCTAAACAGGCGCTTTACTCCACTGAACTATCTGGCTGGCCCAAACACAGTCTGCATTCTAAATTGTTTTCCCAAGTATTCGGTGGAAAAGCATAGTATCAGAATGGTAACATTACATTTTGTTGATCAAGCATTTCATAAACATTGTTTCATTTACTTTCATTACAAACTCATGTAGGAACTATTATTACCCTCACTACAAATGAAGAAACACATGTGAAGAAATCTGCAAGGAGATGAAACTTTATTTTAGGATTGATTCTCCAAACACATTGACTGCCATGCCTTATCCAGTTCACAATCCTGATTTAGTGTTGATGATCTCTCCAAATGTACTTTCCCTTATCTGAAACTTTTGAATGTATTCGCTAATTTTATAATGTTATTTTTATTCCAAGTAATGAAGCTATTACATTTTGAATGAATTTAATTCAATGAAGATGCATCTTGTACTTACTATGTACTAAATAGTAATGCACAAAAAGCTCGCAAACCACACACATAAGTGTGGTGCCACATAATGAATCCAAAATCTCTGCAATCATTTCTAAAGTATCTGGCTTTTTCACATCATAGGTTTAAAAATGTTTGAAAGATAAGATCTTCAATAGTTCTGACCTTAGAACGCATGCATAGAAGCTCAGCATTTGAGAAGAAATGTTCAGCAGTTTTATTCTTCACTACTGGAGTAAGCTTCATGAGTGATAAAACTATACAAAGTGATTCATATCATGTGGAACGTAGCCTTATTTATTTATTTATTATTTATTTTTGATACAGGGAGTTGAACTCAGGATCTCACAAATGCTATGCAGGCTCTCTGCCACTGAACTATGTATTCCTGGCCCTGCAGTCTTAAATTTTGTGGAATGAAATGCCTTAATAAATGTCTTAGTTATTTTTCTTGCTGCTGAAACAAAAATACCCACCACCCAAAGTTAAAGGAGGAAAAGGTTATTTAGCTCACAGTTTGCAGAGGTTTCAGTTATCAGCTGGCCCGAAGGCAGCATGGCGAGGCAGACAGGCATTACAGAGAAGCAGTTCACGGTAGCGGAAGCCAGTAAAAACACCAAGCAAGGGACCGTAGCATCCTATTATCTTTTATATCCTTATTTTTTTATCTTACTCAGGCCTCTCAGAGCAGGCAGTACTCACATCCTTAGTCCTAGAACACTTGATCCTAGCATTGCAACATGAATCAATCCCAGTATCCCACACTCCAGATCTGAAAAAGCCCCACCTCTGACTGCATGAGGTTTTGGGTGGGACCTCTAGACAGGAGCCATAACAATAAATTCTATGCTGCATTCGAAGTGTATCAACAAAAATAAATACATAATCCCCTGTCACAAATTTCGATTGTACCAAGTATCCTTTTGCAGCATTTCCTAAGAAGAAACAAAAATAAGTCACAAGGTTAAAAACACTAATTAATTCCAACTCTGGAATCACAATCTGAAAAACTATGCTGCATTTTAATTCAGAGCTTAAGAATCCTATCAAAATATTCTCTGTGAATAAGAAGAGTCTTGCAGATTCACCTGTGCTTCACACCATTCACCAAAGGGCCATATATATTAAAGGGGTCCCTATTTTAACCAGTGGGTTTCCATTAGAGATTTTTTGACTCCTCCATTTATTTAGATGATTGACTCTGGAATAAAACCAAACAAAGTAAGTACCCTTACACAGACCTAGGCTTAGATCAGTCAAAGATTTAAAAATCAAAATAATGCAAGAAGGAAAGTTAATTTAAAAAACAAAATCTAGGGCAGGCCAAATAGCTCAGCAGATTAAAGTGCCTGCAAGCAGGTGCAGGGGCTGGGGTTCGATCTCCAGGCCTGCATGCCTGCCCTGCCCCTGGGGCATACTGAGACAGCAATGGAGACTGTGTGTGGTGGCAAGCGCCCCCCAAAATCCCAGCGCTTGAGAGGCCATAAACAGGTGGATCACTACGACTCTGCTTTAGTACTGAGACCCTGAACATCCTGTAGACCATTCCCTAAAATACAAAAAATGAGAAAAAAAAAAAAATCTGGCAGTAGAGAAAGGCTAACTGTATAAAATAAAACTATATAAATATATATAACTATATATATAACTATATATAACTATATATATATATATATTTGTTAAAGTTAAAAGCAATAACTTTCCTCCTTCCACTGGAAAAGAGCCTATCATTAACCAAATCAAATGAAAATCTTGGAATATATGCAGCTCAGGAAAAAAATTTTGTCAGCTAATCCCCATACTGAGGACCAATATATGGAATACTGTACATGTCAAACAGAAAAATACCTAGATTCCCCTAAAATAAAAATAAAAAATGGGCCATAAACACTTCTCAGAAAAAGAAATGTAAATGGTCAATTAGTATATGAAAGAATGTTCAATGTTTTTGGCCACCAGAGAAATACAAATTAAAACAACATTCCATCTTAAAGTATGTCTTACTCCAGAATGAACAGCTATCAAGAATTCAAAGAATAACAAATGCTGGTGAGGATGAAGAGAAAAAAAGAAGCTTTCTATAGCACTGGCAGGAACATTACCTAGTACAGCTACTATGGAAATCAATATGAAGAGTCCCAAAATTTTTTTAAATTAAAATTTCCATATAATATCTAGGATATACCTAGAAATTTGCAGGTATCTACCCAGAGGAGTTAAAGACAACATTTTACAGTGGTGCATGCACACCTATGTTTACAGGAGCATGTTAGAAAAGGGCTATATCTCCATTGGTAGATGAATATATAGAGAAAAAGGTGGTATTTATACACAAAGGAGTACTACTGAGTTGTAAAGGATAAGTGTGAATCACTTGTAGAAAAATGGACAATTCTTAAGACCACAATACTTAATGAAATAAGTAGTGAAATCAGACATAGAGCTTAAATGTTCCTTGGTTTATCTTATATGGGAAACACAATGCATACATAATTAAAGAGCAATATAAAAGATAGGTAATGGGAGGCTGGGGAGATAGCTCAGCAGTCTAAGTGCCTGGCAAGCACAAAGACCCAAGCTTGATCCCCGGTTCCACATGCTGTCTGTGCCAACCAAAAACTTCAACATGACATGCCCTGTAATTCTAGCTCTGGAGAGTCTGAGTCAGGAGGATCACTACAAGTCTGAACTGTGTAGGGATACCTGTACCAAATACATAAACCAAAGAAAAAATTTTTAAAAAAGAAGTACGATAAAAGACAACAGTAAGTTCACTAAAAGAAACTGCAGAATATTATGGCACTTATTATGGCAGAAAGTCAAGCTAAATTAACAATAAATTTTCACTTAGATTGACAAAGATCAGAAAGTTTGATAATACAGTGAAAGAGTGAGGCCACAAGAAAATCATGTACTGCTCTGCAGGATAATTGGTACAGTCTCTGTGAAGAACAATGATCATTACCAAATAAAAATGCAGAACGTTTGCCTCAATAATTCTAGTTCTAGGAATTATTACATCCGGACGTAAAATGACTTAATTATAACATTAGTTTTGTTTAGAATAACAGAATACTGGAAGCAAGTTAAATATATTTCCAAAGAAAGTGTCCCATATCATTCAATGAAATATGACATGGCTGTTAAAATAAATGAGGCAAGGGCTGGCCAGATAGCTCAGCGGGATTAAAGCGCCTGCTTAGGCAGACACAAGGACTATGGTTTGACCCCCAACATGCTATGCTGAGGGGAGCATAGAGACTGGGTATGGTGACATGCACCTGTAATCCCAGCGCTTGGAAGGCTGAAAATAGGAGAGTCACTGCAAGTCCTATCTGTGTAGTGAGGTCCTATAGAGCCCGTACTAAGTACAGAACTAATAATTAAATAAATAAGGTGGGTACGTATGTACATTCAAAATACATTGTGAAGTGAAACAAAGCAAGGTATAGAAATCATGCCTGTAATTAATAACAAGCAAGATTATTTACATCTGCACTTACAATGTACATTCTATCCTAGGAAGCATAAACCAGAAGAGTGATACTTGTTGATTTTTAAGATTATCTGCCTGAAATACAGAGGAAGTCTTCTTTAAACTTTTTCCTTTTTAATCTATTTCAATTTTACACTATCATAAATATGCCTATTTAAAATAATTTTAAATATTTTTAAAGTATGTCTAAAGCTAACTTCACATTTCTGATTCACTGTACTCCATTTGTATCTGTACACATTCATTTAAGTAACATGATATCTGAACATTTACAAATAGTAAAAATGAGTATTACCAAGGTGATCACCGACCGGTTACGTTATCAGCTATTGACACTTGAAAATAATGTTTCTCATTAATCTGTATTTTTTTCTTTACTTTTCACTGCATTCTTCAAATTCTTCTTTAATTAAAGAAAGAAAGCTAACTTTCCAATTATCGTCCTTTCTTTCTCTTCTATGGAAAGACCTTTACAGAAATTAAAAGGCAACACATCCCGGAACCTGAAGAGGTTAGAAGGAAAAATAACACACAAAGTTTAAAAAAAAAGAGAAGTTAGAATTATTTACAAGAAAAACAAAACTGTTTGCAAGGAAAATTTTCAGATTGCTGTACGCACAACAAGCCCTTTGGTTTTTCTACCGGAATTACTTTTCAGTTTACACACCCCTTCTGCCCCGTCCACTCCTGAGAGATGGAAGAAAGAAGAACGTTGCTTGAAAGTGGAAGTAAGCTGTGTCAGCGGGAAGCAGAAGAAAAGTGTATTTTTCAGGGAAAAGCTTCCCGATAAGTCCGGGCGACGGTGCACGGAATGACGGAGCCAAGCGGGCATAAGATGGGCACAAGACCCTGACAGGGAAGGTCCCGTCCTACCTGGGCTGGCAGGGTCCTCGCGGCTGGGTCCCTAGAGCGGCTCCTGTTCAGGCTCCGCCCCGCTGCCGCACCTCCTGGGGGAGGGACCAGGAGGACTGAATCAGAGAGCCTTGCTTTTGCTAGGAAAGAAAAATGTTGAAAGGCACCAATGACCACTGAAGATTTTGAGTCATTCCAGAAAGTCTGAGCGTCTTTCTAGAAGGAAGTGCAATTTGAAAGTCAATTATCAGTCATTAAGGCAACAATCTAAGAGCATGCATAGCCATAATTCATATACTGCAGCTAAAGGCGAACTGGCTATATAAACAAAACTATAAATTATATTAGGCTAGGTGTAAATTATATTGTGGAAGTTACAAGCAACTCTCTGGGGAAAAGGCGAAAGTTCATGAAGCAGAATCTAGTGTTGAATTTCAAAACAGCTGGAGCTTACACATTTGATTTCTCCTTTCATATGTTAACTTCAAAACAATTTCAATGACAACCAAGTTGAAGCTTAATTAAATTTTTTCAGAATTATTGCCTATATGTGCATATTTCTCTGCTCGCCTTTAGGGGGAAGGGAAAATTTCACTTTCTTAATCAGGTACAGTGTAGAGTAAGGCTCATACCAAGCCCTCGAATCTTAAAAATTTCTTGATACATCTCACTAGTATTCCTTTACATCAAGAGTAAAGGCTAAAACATAAAAACTTCTTAAACTGCTAAACAGAAAGCCAAATCAAGCAGTATCTGTGACGCGTTTTAGTGAAACTTTAATTTCAATTCACACAAACACAATTAAAAAGCACTAAAACCAGTGGCTAGGTTGAAATTAACATTTCCAGGGTTCGTGTTGTCATTCCCCCGTGTTATATATTTTAGAAATCTGTCAGTTTTAAACCCAGACAAAATTAATGTTTAAACCTGGAAATTACGTTTTAGTCACACACTTATATCTTGCAAAAATGTACTTTTCCTACTATTTAAAGAAACAAACATCTCTGAAGTAACTGCTAAATTTGCAAGATCTATGTCGTACTGTCACAGTTAAATTGCAACAGTTGTCCCCTTTCTCTAAAGACCTGCGAGGGGCAGGACAGTATTTATTTTCTGAACATTACCAGGTTCATACCCAGGAACACCGCAGAAGGACGGCTCTGATCTGGGATTCTGAGGCGAATCTACATCCCGCCCTCAAGAAACCTCCAGCACTACTTGTGGCCAGCGGGCTCTTCCAGTCCAGAAATGCTAAGCACATTAGGAAAGAAACCAAGGGATTTCTACCTAATGGTCTACGCATATTACATTTGGGGGTTTAAACAGGATAGTAAAAAGACGTAGGGCCGCACCGCAGGACGCAGGCTCGGAGCAGCCCGCTCGCCCGCGAGCCGATCCCCGACGGCGTCTCAGCCCGCTGTCAACCAGATTTTCACGGATCCACCCATCATTTGATAGGTAGCCAATAGTGTGCTGGGGCCGTAAGAAGCGCGATGACGCAAGTGCTGACGCTCGCGTGATGACGGAGGCGGCGTCGCGGTCTCCAAGGAGCGGTCTGGGGCACGGGTTTCAAAGTCGCAGGGCGGGCCGAGTGGACTTCCGTGGCTGCCCCGGGTCTTCCCCTGGGTCCCGTCGTCACCCTTCCTGCTCCGCTGCAGCCTTAGCCGCCGGACCGCCCTCGGCGCTCACCTAAGTACCCCGACCAGACCCGGAGGAAAGCACGAGACCCCTCGGTCCTCCCTCGTCCCCTCCTCGCCCGGACGCGGAACCGAATTCACGCGGCGCGTGCCGGCAGCTCTGAAATCTGAAGTGTCCTCCTCGGGCAGGTACTCGCCCGGGCGCGGGAAGCGCGGCGGGACTGCGACGCTGCGTGAGCGGGATGCTAATCGCGCCGCGGCTGAGCCTCCGCTTGACAACCCCGGAGTGTTGCTTAGTTTTTTTGTTGTTTTTTTTTTGTTTGTTTGTTTTCCCGCACAGCGAGCTCTGGTTTTGAGAAGAAAGAGGAAGGTGTTGAAAGCTCCAAACAAAAATTATATCGAAATGGCCACAGAAACCGACTTTCTGAGAGACGAAAGTAAGCTCCATATTCCTTTATTGAGAATTTGTACATCATGTTTGATGTCGTCATCGTTAACCAGCGAATGTACCTTTTGGATCCCAGTCTGGAAATCTGTTAAAACTTAAAAGAAGTTAGCTGCGTGAAAAGCTTGGTGGTGTACGTGATGATATGCATGTACTTAAGCAAAAACGTCTGGTAAATGCTTGTAGGTTTTCTAAGCTTTCAGAGGACCCTACTAGACACTGCACATGTTTGTTATGCTGTGCTCGTACTCTGAAGAAATTAGAGGGCTGGTGGCCAGGAAGAGTTTCCAGGCCTGCAGTTAAGATTCTGGAGCCACTGCTCTGGCCATTTGTTTAAAAGCTGTTTACTGAACTGCTCCCGTTTCTATTAAGCACTTGCTGCTGAAGTGAAGTCTTACCCTCCAAGAATTTGGAGGAGGAAATATGTAAATACACTGAAGTGGCCCCAACTGCTAACCTTTCTGCATCGGTTTCTTCCTAGGGTCATTGGAATTATTAAGCATTAAAACATGGAAGGATTTAGAATAGTGCTTGACATATTGTGCTGAACAAGTATAGACTACTACAGGTTTGCTATTAAACTGTGATCAGGCGAAGTGCCCTTTGGGCTGAAAGTTGAAGTCAGTGTAAGTTTACTATATAAAGAACCATATAGATAGATATAGATAGCTCAAGTAAAACACTGTATTTGCAACATCGAAAGGCTTAGGAATATGTTTTGTTTAAAGACTTCATAGCCAGGTTGGCTAGAATGGAATATGGATTCTTATCTAGGGAGTTGGCAAGAGGTGACAGAGGGCTTAGATGGGGTTAGATGGTGAAAGGCCTTGTCTTCTTTGTGCTGAGGAGTCTGGAGCATTGCAGAGATTATAGGAAACACCGTGAAGAATTCATTTGGGAGTATTGTGATCAAATTGTGGTCTGGAAAGCCCAGACCTGGCCAGTTAGGAGGAACATGCAATGTTGCACAGTGCAGTTAGGTAACTACTGCCGTCATCCAGAAAAGAAGTGAACTAAGGTGAATGCAGAGAGACTGCAGGTCAGGAGATTTGAAAGAAAGAGAAAGGTTTTGACTTAAGAGATGGGGAGGAAGTGATATGCTCTATTTTGGGAGCTTTATAGACTGGTGGTTAAGAACTCAGCCTCTAGATTAGTCTGTGTGGGTGTGTAGCTTGTATTTTGTTCCAGTTCTTTGCCTTGGACAAGTGTCTACTCTGTGCCTCAGCTTTTTCTTTTTTTATCTATTTAGTACAATGTCTACAGGGTCTCACTACACAGACGGGACTTGGAGTGACTCACCTGTTTTCAGCCTCCCAAGTACTGGGATTGCAAGCAGGAACCACCATGCCCAGTCTCAATCATCCTTTCAGTGACCCCTGGGGATAGGGCCAGCAACACAGTTCAGGAATCAAACCCTGGCCGCTGCACTAAGCAGGCACTTTAGTCCACTGAGCTATTTGGCTGGCCCTAATTTTTTCATTTATGATGTGAACATGAGGACCCTCATGGGGTTATGGGATTTAAATGAGATGGAATGACATCCTTAGCATGATGTTTAGGATATATTAGGTGCAGTGTGTGTGTGTGTGTGTGTGTGTGTGTGTGTGTGTGTGTGTGTGATCTAAAATACTTGATGACACTATAATATTAGCATTATTTCTTAGTTTGGAGTGAAAATAACTTGGCTCCTAGGCTTCACCATGTAATGGTGTGAGGCAGGAATTACATAGTGAGGAGTTTGGTTTGGGTAATGGAGGTACCTCATTTCTGGAAAGGATGCATTTTAGAAGAGCTCTTAGATATTATTGAGGTCTACTAGAGAAAACCAAGTAAGACAGTTGAAGCATAGTAATTTATTTCTTGAAAAATGAGTGGTAGTTCAGAAGACAAATGAAGTGGAAGTAGAGAGTGTGAAGCAGGGAGAACAGAAGCACCAAGGATTCAAAAGCTTGAGGTGAGTGTTTTTCAGGCAGTTGGAGCAGGGAATGGAGAGTTTGCCTTAAGTGGTAAAGAGTGTTGGGTATCTGTGACCCCTTTAACTGACCCTTATAGCCAGCTCAAGTGGTGGATTGAAATATCATTTCAGGTTTAGGCAGATGGCATTTGGCCTCCTGCCTGCCTCTGCCCTTCTCTGCACTGACTAATGTTTCTCTTGATCTCCTCCTCATTCTATTTGGATGTGGTAACCTAACTCAAAACACAGTTTATTTTAGTGTTTTTGAGCTGGCGGCTGCAAAAGATTTTCCCTCTGATAATTACTATTTCAGCACCTCTACACACAACCAGGCTTCTGGTAAAATAAACTTCTGGCATATTTTGGGATATTTTTAAATTTCTATTTCTAGCTAGGAAAGAAGGGAGACCTGCTTAATGACCTGATCAAAGAGAACCTTTCAGATATAAATCTGGAAAGAAATTACTCATTCCTATAGGTATGAGTAGTGATGTACTTATTTTTCGTCTCATACTCTCAAGTGTCTTTTATAGAGCAACTTCAAATTTTGTTCTTTTATGAGTTGCATTTTGAGATTGGCTGATCCAAAGCTGTGAGATTTTCTTCTGCTCTAGAAGTTTGGTTTAGGTTGTACAAATTTTTTTTTGCCTTGAAGTAAATTTTATTAAATAAAAAGATAGGTTTGGGAATGTAGGTCAGTTTAAAAGGCTTTGGTTCAAATCCTACTTCCACAAAAACGATGAACAACCGGAATACTCAGGTGTAGTGGTAGATGCCTGTTATCCTGCCCAGTATGATGCAGGCTGAGGCAGGAAGATAGGTTTGCATGTAGGTGTGCTGTTATGTAGTGCAATTTTGTACAGATAGATAAGGGCCTAGGCTCACTGTTTGCATAGGCTCAATTGAAAGATGATACTTCTCAATTGGATTACTTTTGCACCTTTGCTAAAAATCACTCGTCCGTGTATGTGTGTGAATTTGTGAGCCCTTTTCTGTCACACTATTTATGTAGGTAGCACCAGTGCACTATTACTATCTTGTGTATTGCAGCTTTATAGTAAATATTAAAGTTAAAGAATAACCTTTTAAATTTGCTCTTTTTCCCAGTTGTTTGACTATTCCAAATGCTTTGTGGAGCCATATAAATTTTAGAATCATCTTGTCAGTCTATTTTTTTTAAATATGTTAGGATTTGGACAAACATTGTGTTGAATTTATGGGTTAATCTGTGTGGCATTTATGTTTTAATGATATGAAGCCCTTTGACCAATACATACTTCTCCATTGGTATAGCTTCTTTAATTTGTCTCAGCAGCAGCATTTTGTAGTTTTTAGCATATGGGTTTTGTATGTTTTGTTAGATTTTTGCATTGAAGTTTGTAATACTATTATAGTGATTCTGACTTTTCATCATCAATATATAGAAATACATTCCTTGCCTAGTATCCTGCAACTTTGTTAAACTCATTAGTTGCAAAAGTTTTTTGTAGTATATTAGGTTTTTTACATAAATGATCCTGTCATCTGAAAATATACTGCTTTAGTTCTTCCTAATTTGAATGCTTATTATTTCCTCTTGTTTTAGTTAGCTAGAATTTAATTACCTAGAATTTCCAGGATAGTGTTGAATAGGAATAATGAGAGAAATCGACATCCTATCTTTGTTTCTGTTCTTAGAGGGAAAACATTTGTCTCGGAATTAAATGTGATACTAGAATTAAACATGGGTATATTTTTCATAAATATTCTCTCAGGTAATAGTTGTTCATTGCTATTCCTAGTTTGCTGAACAGTTTTATGAGAATGGATGTTGGATTTTTAAATCCAGTGCTTTTCCAACATCTGTTGAAATGTCAGATTTCTTTGTAGGTTGTTAATGGGGCAAATTGCACTCTAAAGTTTTAAATTTTAATTCCACCTCTTTCTGGGGTAAACACTTTGTCATGATAAGGCGGTTATTTGATTTGCTTTTTAACATGTTTGCTTAAAATTTCAGTGACTTTTAAATTCTAAAGTCTGTCTGATTTGGTATCAGACAATGTCAGTATCTTAGAATTCCTCAGAAAGCATTTTGTCCTCTTGCTAGTGTGTATAGCGTTGGTATTATTTCTTACTTAAACGTTTGGCAGAATGCACCAGTGAAGCCAAACGGAACTGAAGTTTTCTTTGTGGAAATATTTTAAACTAATAATCCAGATTCTTTAATAGTTGGTCTCTGTTTGTCCTCCCAAAGCCTCATGCAGTCATGGGGCAGAATTCTAGAGACTGTGATTAATTCGTGATCCAGTGCTGGGATTGTGGGTGTGAGTGCTGCTGGGTGAGTGTACTCCTGCCTGGGGCAGATAGCCTGGATGCCACATAAGGAAGGCAGGAAGGCTAATATCCCTGCTACTGCCTCTGCTCCTATTTGCTGTGGCTGCTTTTGCTATTAGCTGAACTAGGAGCTGCTGTTCACTGCCTTGTGCTGCCACTCTGCACTGGAGAGTATGATCTGAAACCTCCACAGACTGCGAGCAAAATAAACCTTTCCTTCCTTAATTTTAGGGTTGGATATTTTGTTCCAGCAAAGAGTGAAAAGTAACCAAGACAAATAGAGTTATTCACTACTTCATTATATACTGGAGCAATTTTTACAGACCTTTATTTAACTTTGTCTCCTGTACATATTAAGTATCCCTATTCCAAAGACATGTAAAATTCAAAATGTTGGAAATGTACAACTTGGGGCGGGCGAGATAGCTCAGTGGTCTAAAGTACTGCTTAGTCAAGTTTAGGCAAGAGGACCACGGTTCAATCCCCAGCACTACATGCTGCCCAGCTCCACCCCCAGGGTGGGCTGAGCTGGCTACAAAAAAAAAAAAAGAAAGAAAACAAATGCAGAACTTTTGGGGAGCTGACATGGTACTCAAAAAGTTGCACAGTTTGTCAAATATCCAATTTTGAGATCAGCATGCTCAACAAGTCTATTCAAATAGATGCTTCAAAACCTAGAAAATGCTGAAATCTGAAGCACTGCTGGTCTCAAGCATTTTGAGTAAGGGATATTCATTCCATACTTTGTCCTGACAGTTCTACTTCTTTTCTCCCTCACTTACTTGATCTCTAGCACTTTTCAGCACCACCTCATTTCTCAGAGTCTGATTGATGGTCTCAGCCAGCATTTCCTTTCCCTGTGCCATGCTCTTGAATATTTGTTAAGTCTCTGAGCTGGGGCAGTCATGAAGCTTACATCTCTAACCATTACCTGATACCTGATATCTTGCGTTCTATTCATTCACTTGATTGTTTGTATAGGTACAGAAACAGAACCATTGTCTTTGTTATTTCTTCTTGAATGTATGCAAAGTTAAGTATTCAGTTACCATACTTTAAAATCTTTATTCTAGCTCTTAGCTATTCTTTGACCTCACCAAGATCTTTGTTATGGTTTAGATCTAAAATGCCCCCTCAGAGGTCTCATGTGTTTGGATGTGGGGCATTTGAAAGGTGGCATGGCCTTGTATCACCAGTGGAGTGATCCATGCATGAGTTGGTGGCTGGGTTCCTTAACAGGGTTGAACTGGCTGGAGGAGGGTCAATGGAGTGCTTTCTTTAAATTCTATATGCATGGAAGATTTTCCTTTTACGTTGGAGGGTCTTCATTCTAGACTAATTGCGCTATTGTCAGGTGTCTTTCTGTCTTACATCCTTTGTAAGTTGTTGAAGCTTACTCTATTGTAAGTAAATAGTACATTTGAAATGTTTCATATGATCTTGTGTTCCATGTATGGTTCTTTTCTTGATGTGAATAAATATATGGCTTATATTTCCTGAGGGCTCATGGCTGTCTTCTGAACCTTCTTTTGCATTGTCTCCTGCCACTCCTATTTTACTTTTAGTTTGGATCCTGCAGTTACTCTTCAGTGCAGAAGATTGTCATGGAAGAATTTTCAAGAATTCTAAAGAGTTTGATTATAGCTTGTCTTTCTAAGTCTTTTCAATGTAGTGTCAGGAATTAGAAAAGAAACTTTTTTAAAAATTTTATTTTGTTGCCAGGGAGATGGCTCAGTGGAATAAGCGCTTTCCTGGCAATCGTAAGGGTCTGAGTTCAATCCCTGGTTCCGCCAAAAAATAAATAAATAAATAAGTAAATTTTATTTTGTTTTGTTTTGTTTTAAATTTATTTCTGCAAACACGAAGAGTAATCCCAGAAACTGAAAATTCAAGTTCATAAAAATCAGAAAAATTTGCTCTTTATAGAGATTTTTCCCCATGAGAAACAGTTGGCTTAATTGTATGGAAGGGACTGATTTTGAATTCTAAAATGACTTGTTGAAATTGATGATATACCTTATTTAGAGAACCAGTAGGGACTAAGTATTTTTTCATTTTTCAAATAATTGCTACTGTTTTCTAGTTTTTCAAAGTTAAGGATTACCTACTGAACTTAAATTTATTTTTCCTCATTGTTTCAGATCAAAGACTAAATGAAATTATTAGACAGTGCCAAATGGAAAATTTTTCCAAATACCCATCTATACAGGTATGTAAATTGATTAAAGCCTAACAAGTAGATTTGGATTTAGTTGTAATTGATGAAAGCCTAACAATTAGATTTAGGTTTAGTTTTAAGTACAGTACATGTACATCAGTGTGAAATTTCCATGTAAAGTTGCACATAATACTTAGAAATTTTGCCTGTAACATCAAATGTTGTGTGAAGGGAACATGTTTTTGCTTAATGAAAGTGAATTCATGGTCCAACGAAACCTACAGAGTTGAAACTGATATATATAATGTTGAAATGTCTGAATTTTAATATAAGAATGTGTTGGGCTGGGGAGATAGCTCAGTAGAATAAATGCCTGCTGGCCAGCATGGGGTCCTGATTTCAATCCCCAGTACCACAAAAAAAAAAAAAAAAAAAAAAAATATGTTCAAGTTTTGAAAACTCCTTAAATTGTTTCTCAGGATGCATCTAGTTGCATGCTGTAACTTTCAATTCTCATAAATTATGACAGAAACATAAAGTAACTCAAATAGTAAATATTGTATGACATTACTTTAATACTTCAACATTGGATTAAAGGAATGTAACCAACACAGCATGCTCATGAATGGGCTCTGCCTTATCAAATGTTAAAAGGAAAATAATGGCTCCTAGAACATTAATGGCTCTTTACTGAAGAAATCAAGAGTAGTTTGCCTTTAGATAACTGAATCTTGTAATTAGAAATTCTTACAGTACAAAAATGAGAATATTGGTTTTGAAGTGTTTACAAGGACTAGTTTATTGTTGGCTTGAGTATGCTTATTATAACCTATTGCTTTGTATTTTGATTTCCAAACGTCACTCAGAGTCTTATAGCTAGCTACCTTCTACTATTCTCTGTGATTACCGCAGTGATTACTTTCCTTATATTTGAATACTGATATAAGAATTATAATTATAGTTAAACAGCCTCATAAGTTGTGCTCATTTTGTTGTGCTTTTTGATTCTGAATGTGTCTGAAAGAAAGATTGAAATAAAAAACATTTTTTTAAACCCTACATTATCTCAGTGTACAGGCTTTTAACATATCTTTTGGCAGCTGGCTGACTTGATTATGAAAGATAGTTTTACCAGTAACACAGCAGTAAGCCCTTGAAATGCAATGGATAATTGTAAAACATAATGTGAAAGACGTCTCCACAATTCTGAGAGGAAAGACAATTGTTTATTCAAGAAATATTAATTTGTTTACTTTCATGAACTTTAAGCACATGACTGTGCCAGGCCTAGTCTGAGAGCAGAGTGATGAAAAGTATAGACAACAGAAAAAATATGAAAAACTAAGTAATTGAAATTGCAAAATACTACAAAAAAGAAAATCAGTCTTCTGATAAGATTAGTGGAGATGGTGTGATAACAGAAACTGAGTTTTGGAAGAAAGGTCAGAGAAAACCTTTCAGGATAGGACAGAGAGTGAAAAGTGAAGCAAAGAATGGACCAAGATGTCTTAGGCAGGAAATAATTTGGCATGTCTTATGCAGTGAGTAAGAGTTGGTTTCAACTGTGAACAAATAATCATTGTATGAAAATTACATCTAAAATTAATAAGACTCAGTAGGTAAAATATAACAACATAATTATATTCTGTGTTGAATCAAATTGCTACCTTTCTAGACCATTTCTGTCCAGGAAGACTTTCTCTGATGATAGCAATGTATAATTCTACACCTTTGGGGCTGGGGATATAACTTGGCAGTCTAAGCGCCTGTCTGGCAAGCGAGGTTCAATCTCCCATACCACATGAGCCAGCCACCTAAACTGTGCATGGTGGCACACACCTGTAATCTCAGTGGTAGGGAAGCAGATACAGGAGGTCTCACTGTGTAACAAGACCCTGTATCAAATGAATAAATAAATAAATCTTCACCATCCAGTATGATAACCAGTAGACACATGAAGTTTTTGAGAATTTGAGATTAGGCTGATACAACTGGGGAAATGAATTTTTCATTTTTACTTTAAAAGACAATTAAATTTAAGTAATCATGTATGCTTGTTTCTATTGGTTTACGTAATTCTAAACTGTAAACCTGGTCAATAAAGCAGGTAAAACCTTGAAGAACTTATTTTATATCATCCTAGGATGTTAGGATATTGCTAATTTCACACTTTTTTGCAGAATCTGCCTGAATATTTAGAAATTTGTTATGCTGTATATGAACTTATATTGATAGATTATGAAAAATCAGTCTCCTCAGAGATTGTAGGGCCAAAGAGGAAAGTGATTGATGAAGTAGAGTGTTCCTAGGGAGAGTCACATGGAGAGAAAATATTCTCTTGGGCTTTCACAGAGAACAGAGTGGTCAAGAGATGGTCGTGACTCATCCACATGGCTGACACAGACAAGGTCTCAGGGTAAATCCTGAGGGGACTTGACTGACCTTAATTAGATACAAAAGCTACAATTCTTGTTACATAGGTCTTGCTTTATCTTGGTCTTAACCATCCAGCAGAAAAGTATAAAAATGAAGTATAAGAAGTAAAGCGATATTATTATGCTGAGCTGTAAAAGACTCGAGTCAACAACTTCTGACATTGCCAGATATATGGAAAACCAATACTATTATGGACTACTGGACTATTTTTGAATATTTTCCTGAATTCACACACCTATAATATTTAAATGACAAAACTAAACAAAAAAAGGGGATACAATTGAATGACCATTTTGTATCTGTAGATTCAAAATAGTTAAGATGGATATACAGCCACCTTCTCTTAATTAAATGACTAGAGGGATCTGTGCTAATAGGGTTTGTAAATAGAATATCATGTCTGCATCTTGTACAACAGATAACCACTAAGAAAACAATATGCAATGTGTCAATTATTGAAACTGTCCTACTAATTTGATGTGCTATTTGTTTTTCAATATAATTATGGGAAAAAATAGCCAAATAAATATTTGTTACAGTAAAAAAAAATCAGTCTCCTCAAATCTGAATAAAAGGTTTAAGGGATTTGCTGAAGCCTACTTGCAAAACGTCTTGACATAATGTTAGTCTATATTTTCTTCCAGAAAATGGAGAAGAAAAGATGCTGTTTGCATATTTGATAAGATAATACTGACTAGAACAAGAGTCAAATAATAAACATTCATATTTTTAATTAGAATACTTAGTGTATAAGTTTGTTAGTGGTACAAAGTTTTAAGAGAATTTACTAACTGTATCCCATTATTTTGACCTATGGAATGTGTGTGTGTGTGTGTGTGTGTGTGTGTGTGTGTGTGTGTGTTATACCATCATCTTAGGAAATCATCTTAACATCAAAGATAAATAGATACTAATTGTACAGGACCACATATTTTTATCTTTTTCTAGTGGGGAGGAGGGACCAGGGATTGAACTTAGGCCCTTGCGCTTACCAGGGAAATGCTTATTCTACTGAGCCATCTCTCTGGCCCCTGACCACATATTTTTATGACTCAAAGTATATGAAATTCTGTAAATGTTTCTTCATTTTGCATCATTTGTCAGTATTTAACAAATATGAAAAAGATATTTATCAATACTTTCATAGTCTATTTTTTTTTTCAACTACATCTTGAGCTATTAGACAGTGGACCCTTTTTCTTTTTAAGTTTCACTTGCTTTAAATGGGAAGGCATTACCAAGTCTGCAGTTTACTTTTCTGAAGATCTGGTGGTCTGTTGCTTAACTCACTATGTTTCCTTTCAAAATATTACAAATTTGAATTGTTGGATTGTTCTGTTTTAGGTTTGTATTGCTTGAATAGTTCTTGAGCATTGTTTCAAAAAATTGTTTACTATATTTATTACTACTTTTATGCAAGGAACTATGCCAGATGATTTAGTAATATGAAGATAAATAATTGTCATGGTTAGTGTGCTCTCACTGCTGGGACAAATACCCGACACTCAAAATGAAGGAAGAAAAGGTTTATTTAGCTCACAGTTACTGGAGGTTTCAGCCTATACTAGGCTGTCTCCACGGCAGAGTGGCATGGAGAGAAGAGCATCCATTCATGGTGACAGCAAAGAGCAGAGAGTGCAAAAGCAAGACATAGCGGCAGCAATGGCAACAGAAAGCAAGTTTGTCTCCCTCAGGTTATATTCAGGCTGTTTGCCCTAGGCTAGGTGCAGTACTCAGACCCATAATCCCATCAGCATTCACACCTATAATCCCAGTGGACTATGAATTAATCACAAACTCTAGAAGTCCACCCCATGACTGAATGAGGCTTTGAGTGGACAACTAGACACACACTATAACAATAAGACTGTATCATAAGAACATAAAAACTACTAAAAATGTGGAGTAAGACAAATATTAGACAATGAAGTGAAAGGCATATTATTTGTACCTTAGAAACATTAAACACCAAGCATGTTTATTAAGGGTTCAAAATACATAAATTTGGAACGTTGGGAAAACTTTCTCAAGGATATAGCATATCCAATGGGATCCTAAAAGAACTTGATTAGAAGACAGAAGTGGAAGTGGCAGGACATATTTCAAATGAACCACATGATGAGAAGACGAAGGAGTTTTATTTTATTTATTTAAAAATAAATAAATAAATAAATAAGGGCTGTGGTCATGAAAAAGGATAGACTATCTAGACAGAAAGTTAGCAAGGACCAATGAACAAGAACTATGCTTTAGACCAAATGGATTAGCATGTACTGGAACATACCAGTAGTGCCCTACATTGTTCTCAGGCATAGTTGAAGTGTTCTTCATAATAGAGTGAAGCCTATTTCAGGCTCTTCTAAACAATTGAAAAACATGGAACATTTTCAGTCTAACTTATTTTTTTCCTTCCTTTTTCTTCTTTTTCATTTTCCCTCACCTTCCCCTTCACCTCTTCTCCTCTCCTCCTCCTCCTTTTCCAGTCTTTTTTCTCCTCCTCTTGTTCCTCCTCCTGTGTGTGTGAGGGGGTGGATTTGAATCCAGGACCTTCACATTGAATTTCTTTCCCAGCATACTCCCCTCAATTTTGAAGACAGGATCTAACATAGTTGCCCAGAGTAAGCTGTAATTTATGAGCCTCCTTCCCTAGCCTCTCAAAGTGCTAGAATTACACACATGTGACAACCTACTGAACAAAGAAATTTTGGAAACCCAGTACTACTCCGATGCTAGATATTTCGTAAGGACAGTGTAAGACAAGAAAATTTCAGGCCATTTTCTAATGAGAATGGTCAAAAATAATTAACATAATTCAGCAGTACATTGAAAGGTTCATACACCATCATTAAATGGGATTTATCCCTAGAATTCAAGGATAGTTCAGTAATGCAGATTGATAATTGAATTCATTGACAGAATGAATGATAAAATTCATCATCTTATTAAATACAAGAAAAAGCATTTGACCAATGTGAACATTGTTTCATGATGGACTGTACAACAAAATAGTTTTCAGAAAGAATGTGTCTCAGCATCATAAAGGCTATAGATGACAGTGTCTCAGTCTATATCAGATTCAGTAGTGAAAAGCTAAAAGCAAAGCAGGAATAGCCACAATTGCCACTTATACTAATGATATTACTAGAAGTTCTAATAGAAGTAATTTGGCAAGAAAAAGAAACAAATGGTGTCCAAATTAGAAATGAAGAAATAAAACTTTGTTTGCCAAACCATGATCTTACATATAGAAAAAAATCGAAGGGCCAGTGAGATAGCTCAGTGGACTAAAGCATCTGCTGAAGCAAGTGCAGGGACCACAGCTTAATCGCTGGCACCACCTGTTGGAAGAGACCTGCCACCATGGCAGTCTGAGCTGACCATAGCGTCCAGGCATAGTGGCACACACCTTTAATCCCAGCACCCCAGCACTAGGGAGGCTGAAAACAGGAGGGTCACCACAAATCTGAGCTGCACAGTGAGACCCTGCAGCAACCAAATACATAAAAAATAAACACAGAGAGCAAACTGCTCAAGCATTGGCTGTGACTCATCCATGTAGATGACACAGACAAAGGATCTACAGAGTGAGGTACAGAATTACAAGACAAACCCTGAGGTGACTTCACTGACCTCATCAGAAACAAAAGCTACATCTTTTGGTATATAGGTCTTGATCTATCTCAGTCTTAACCATCCAGCAGGAAACCATAATAATAAGTTGAGCTATAAATGGCTATAGTCACCAACTTCTTCAGATAACTCACTATTACTGTGGAATGCTGGACTATGTTGGACTGTGTCGCAGAGTTCAGGGACCTAAAATGGTTTAATGACAAGGGAGTGCCATCTTTGACAGGTCTAGACAAAAAAAAGGGGGGATACAAAGGAAGAGCCATGATGTGTGTGTATGAACAGTACAGTTAGGATAAATATGCAGTGCTTCTGCATAATTCTATGAGAAGCAAGATTTGCACTAATGGTAGTTGGACAAGATATTATGTTGGCTTCTAGTACTATGATCATCCACTAGGAAAATAATTACTGAATTTTTGATATAATTCAGGTATAAAAAATAAGATAAGTAAACAGCTACACTCTTAATTTACTGATAAGAGACATCTGCTATAATAATGTCTGTAAGTATAATATTATGTATGCACCTTGTAAGATACCAAAACAGTATGAAAACAGTTTTGCAATGTATTAATTTATCGAATCTGTCTTGTTAAGGTGTCTTAAAACTGTCTGATTGATATTTGTACTTCAATAAAATAAAAAATAGAAAAATAAATTAATAAATAAAATAAATGAAATAAATTTAAAAAATAAAATAAAATAATAAAATAAATAAAAATAAAATAAAAATTTAATATCTAACTGTCAGGTGTAAAACTGTAAGATTCCTGAAAACAATAAGAGTGCTCCTTGACTTTAGTTTTGGCAGTTTTTTGATATGACACTGATAAATAGATTGGATAACAAGAAAAAAAATCTTTTTTTTTTTTGTAATTTTAAAAAATAATTTTATTGAGAAACAAATAGCAATGAGATAGTTTTAAAACTGATTAGTAGGACAGTTTCAATATTTAATAAATTACATATTGTTGTTTTCATAGTGGTTATTTGTAATACAAGATGCAGACATGATATCCACAAACACTATTAGAACAAGTCTATTAATTGAAAGCAGCTGTATATCTATCCTATTTTGAATATACAGATACAAAATGGTCCTTCATTTGTATCCCCTTTTTTGTGTAGTTTTGTCAGATAAGGGTCTTCCATTATCATTTAAATATTGTAGGTACATGAATTCAGCATAATATTCCAGTGTATTTCAGTAGTCTGTAATAGTAGTGGGCTATCCGTAGGACTGGCAATGTCAGAAGTTGTTGACGAGAGCCTTTTTCAGCTCAGAATATTGATATGACTTTACTTTTTATACTTCATTTTTATGCTTTCCTCCTGGGTGGTTAAGACCAAGATAAAGCAAGACCTATATAAGTTTTGTATCTGAAAAGGTCAGTCAAATCCCCTCAGGATTTACCCTGTACCACAGTTTGTACATCCTTTGCCAGTGTCAGCCATGTGGATGAGTCATGGCCATTGCTTGACCAATTTGCTCTCTGTGAAAGCCTGAGAGAAAGTTTTCTCTCCACGTGACTCTCTTAGGCACACTCTACATTATCGATCACTTTCCTCTGTAGCCCTATAATCTTTTTGATCAGAAAATTTGGGACCCCACTGAGTTACAGGCTGTTATAATACAGATTCTCCTATAGGACAGTTATAATAATTAATACATTGCGTACTGTTGTCTTCACAGTAGTTATTCAGAGTACAAGATGCAGACATGATATCGTGTCCAAACACTATCAGCACAAATCTTATCATTGATATCTCAGAGAAAGTAGCTGTATATCCATCCTATTTTGTATATACAGATATTTTTTTTTCTCAACAAAATGCTACTTCATTTATATCCCCTTTTTTCTTCAGTTTTGTCAGAGATGGATATTCTATTGCCTTTCAAATATTGTAGGTGTGTGAATTCAGCAAAATAATCCAGTATAGTCCAGTAGTCCATAATAGTAGTGGGTTATCTGCGGAACTGGCAATGTCAGAAATTGTTACTTGAGCCTTTTATAGCTCAGCATGTTAATATGGCTTTACTACTGTAGAAAAAAATCTTTAAAGCAAAAGAAACAGCAAAATGAAAAGACAGTCCTGTAATGGCAAAAAAACATAAGTGTGAAATGTAATGAATTTAATTTTTTTTAAATGCATTACAGTAAAAGATAAATTACCATTAATTATCCTCAAAGTACTGCCCCTCTCCTTGAGCATTCTTATCTCATCCTCTTACCACTCTCCAAAGCAGTTCTGCATGTCCTGTTTCATGAGTGGCTAATTGTGCTGTGTCTCCCTTTATATCCTCAGTCCATTCAAAATGTTTGCTTGTCAAGATCACTTTAACTCTGAGGAAAAGTTAGAAATCACCTGGTGCCCAATCTGGTGATTAAGTTGGATTAAAACAACTGTAGTAGGTCATGTGCCAGTGTGTGTATGATAGAGCATTGCCTCTATGGGGAATGAAAGTACTCCTCCATTTGTCAGGCCACTTTTCTACACATTTCTTAAATAACATAACTTTGTAAGTTTACAGTAATATCTTGGTACAAATTTAGTTTGTGTAGTTCCATCAAAGTTAAGAAACACAAGCAGCATACCATGATGTTGGATCTGGTTTGCATTCTTTTTTTTTTCCCACAAGAAGAATTTGATTTCCATTGAGAAGTCTGAGCCTTGGGGTCTGGATCATAACCATAGACCAAGTTTCACCTCCTGTGATGACATTTCTTACAAAGCTGGAATCTGAGACACCGTAGTCATGGAACTCCAATGACATGTGTTATTTGTGGTTAATGATTCATGGTCCACCTTAAAATACTCCTTCCCTCAACTGTTACTCACAACTGATTGCGCTGAAACTTCCCACACTGTTGCTCAAGTTTGCTGCGCTGCTCTCACACCGAAGTTCCCTGCCTTTCATGGGTGACATGGCGCAACGGTGTTCACTGTAGTTTTTGATAATACCTTACATAGGTTGAATTAATACAAATAGCACATTATCTATATTTGCATTGGAGATTGCATCAAGATTGCAATCTATGTCTATGATAAGTTAATATCTAGAATATATAAATAGCTTGTATAATTAATAGCCCAATTAAAAATGGATAAAGGATCTTACTAGGCATTTGGACACTTTCTTTTCCAAAGACATATACATGCATGATTCAGCAGATATATGAACATCACTAATCATCAGGAAAACACAAATCAAAACCTCAGTGAGAAGTCATGTCGTGAGATACCATGTCTTAACAGTAGGGTGACTGTTCCTAAAAGTACCGCCACTGCCCTAAGTACTGATTGATAGGTGGAACAAGTAAGGAACGTATGTGTGTTTTCACTTTTGAAATAGATGAGAGAAAAAAGATGGCTGGTGTTTGAAGAAACTAATGTTAATATTCTGATAATTATTATATTTTCTTACTGTCCTAATAATTGGTAGGTTATATGACTTTTTCTAGGTAAATGGTCAAATTGTCTGTAAACAATAACATTGTATCCTGCTTTTAATTCTCTAGCTCTCCCCACATTGTGTTCATATTGGCTCAAGTTTTAGTATGATGTTGAATTTTAGTAGTGATTATCAGCAGCCATGTTTTGTATCTGAACTTAATGTAGTGCTTATGCATTTTACGTGGAGGATGCTAATTAAAGTAGGTTTCTTTCTGGTATTTTTATCAAGCCAAGAAAAATTCTTCATATTTTTGATTTTCTAAGAGGTTTTATCCTGTGTGTGTCGTATATTTACCAAATGCATGTCAGTATCAATAACTTGATTTATTTCTTTTACTCGTTTGGAATCTTTTATAAGGTAATAAAAAGTTTAGCTGTATTTAATTTTAAACCATTGTCAGTTTTGGTTAAAATGATAATGAGAAAATACTTTAAGATGCATGTTTTCTGTTACAGAACACTATCCTCAGAGGAGATGGAGACGACACATTAGTAAACTCAAAAGTTGACCAGAGGTAAAGTATAAGTAGAAAAGTATTTTCTTAATAATATTAATTGTGATAAAAAGAATTCTATTAGTATTAGGAATATTTCCTTTTGGCCTGCAATAGCTAGACCTCACTAAATTGAATTGGTAAGAAAAAGCAAGTATAATAGAGTCTGTCCAACTGGCTCACAGTGGGGGGATATTTTGCCCTTGTACCAGTAGGAGGTAATTTGGCAATGTTTGGAAGCATTTTGATTTGTTACAACAAGCAAAACCCACAGAGGGTAAGGCTGCTACTGGTATCTAATAGTCAGAGCTCAGAAATACAAAGAAATGTGGTACTGTGTTCAGATCTGACTACCTACTCCACCTGCCTGCACAAAATAAATAGTTCTTTAGCCAAGAACTGTAGTTATACTAACATTTAAAAACTCTTGGTTTAGAGAAATGGCAAAGTACTGATTAGGATAAACATTTTGATGTATAATTTATTTGTTACATATTTATTAAACTAGATGGGACCAAATATGCTTTAGTTTTTAATTCTGTGCTTTTTCTTTAGCTTTTTAGCACTTCTTATTACTGAGTATGATAAACATCTGGCAGAGCTGGGTGGGCAGTTGAAATATTACCAGGTATGAAATCATAATTATGAAATGTTTTACAATGTTCTGTTATAAGAAGAAAAAGTAAAAGACTCTCATCTTTTTAAAAAATTGATAAAAAATATTTTACTGTAATTGATTCTTGATTCTGTGCTTGTATGCATTTGTGTGTATGTGTTTAAATATTATCTTTGATTTGGTTTTTAACCCAGTATCTCCTTGTGGCTGCTGTCTAGCAGAAGGATTCCCTAGATGCTTAGAAATTTTTTATCTCATTATTACTTCCTTACATTTTTTCCCTTGAAAACTGCCTCACATCCTTTCAATCCTTTCTCATTACCTTCATTCTACCTGCATTTTTATTTTTGCAAAATGGGTTTTGTTTTTCAATTTCAGATATTCTCTGTCAATTGGTTTTTCCTTTTACATCTTTTGGAAGCTTCTAATTCAGGCTTAAAATGTAGCAGGGTTTTTTTTTTTTTTTTCAGAAATGCTTGGCAATGGGAGTTTATTTTATTATTTAGAATAAAAAAACTAAGGGAGTTGTCTGTACAGATAATCATTCTGGGTTCCATGACTTCTCAGACTAAGCTCATGGAAAATTAGAACAATGGCACAGAGTTGTGCAGATTATAGAGTGATTTTTAGTAACTATGTTTTCAAAGTATAACTAATGTTAATAATGTGTTTCTTTGAACTCAAGATGTCCTTTACATTCTCTCCTGAATTTTCTGATACTGGAATGAAAACACATGATTTGTACATCATGAGCTAAGCCCACCAGCTGGCAGTTAGTTTTCATTCTCATGATTGTATTTGGCTAAACCCCTAGTCCCTGAATCAATCCTGTTGTGATAAGGATAGCAGGGTTGACTTAATTAAATGCAAATAGAAGGAAATATAAAAATAATCTATTGGGACTGGTTTTCTGAAAATAATGGTATATGGATTGAAAGCACTTTCTATCTTCTGTCTTTATAGATGGACAGGAAGAAATCTTATGATGCACTTTAAAGTAGAGCACATAGTAGGTCTTTAAATATCTGAGGAACAATTAAATACTGGGCTTATGAGAACAAGACAGTATGTAGCTTAGTTAAGAGAACATATGATGCTTGTAATCTCCTAAGAATAAATTTAGGTTATTCTATTGCATTTGGAATAATGTAAACTTTCATTTCCAAGGCTGTTCTACTATATAAACTTACAAAGTAAACCTGTAAATTCAAATTTGAGAACCAGGCATGTTTAAAAATTACAGTGTGTTTTATGATAAGTATTTATAAGTAATTCTTAAGTTAATTTCCTAGTCTTTATTATGTACTTTTTAGCCTATCTTCTTTTAAATTTAATCCAACTACAATAATGTCTTTTCATTACTGTAATTGACAAAGAAGAAACCTCTTTTTGAGCAATTTGTATTTTACTTTTATTTATAGTACTAATGAGTCTAAAGTATCACTGAATTCACTGTCTCTGAATTACTGTGACATATTATGTGCTTTGGTTGCTACAAACTAATTGTCTAAATGAAACTTTATATAGTTGATCTGATTTACCTATCTACTTAATCAACTATCTTACTGAAATGTTTAACTTTTTCTCGGTTTGGTGCCTAAGTGTGATTACTAACTTAATGAGAGGACCCTACAGTCTAAAAGGCCAGCAACAGTCTGTGATGCAAATAGTTGTTACCTCTTTTAGTAAGACAGAAAAAAATGTTGACAGCTCCTTCTAAGAATAGTTCTCGGGGCCGGGGAGATGGCTCAGTGGAATAAGCACTTCCCTGGCAAGCGTAAGGATCTGAATTCAATCCCCAGTTCAGCCAAAAAAAATAGTTCTCACAGGTATTATTAATTAGTAGAATTAATTCTTAAGACTAAATGACTTTTACTTAATAACAAAAAATAGAATATCTTCAAAACATAACAGTCACTACTATAATTCACTCTGTGAAAGATTTTCTGCCAGAAAAAGCATAAATTTTCTATATGATATATATATACATGATATGTATAATATATATTATGTGTGTGTCTACATACACAAACACTAGTAAAGAGCAAAGTAGAAGAGAGATGAGTAAGAAATAGGTAGCAGTTCAAATACTTTCCCAGTTACATATCTCATTATTTTAAAAATATTTCCATATATATGCAAATTTGTTTCATTTATACTAATTTTTTAATCCTATTTTGTTAAAAAATGTGTTATTATCCCTTTGCTTCTTTTGCCTTTTGGTGTATACTGAGAAACTACTTGGAAGATAAGAACACACAATGTAATAACTATCATTCTCCTATTGTTTGTTTATAAAAATTTGTTTTAGTTTTCCTAAAGTGAAAAGGAACATTAAGAAATTTAAATACAAAAATTTAAAGGACTTTTAAAAGAAAATGTAAGTTGTAGTGAGAAGTTTTCTAGTTTAAGAAATACCGTGAAGGGCCAGTGAGATAGCTTGGCAGATTATACACCTGCTGAGGGAAGTTCAGGGACCGGGATTTGGTCCCCCGCACCACATGCTGCGCTGGCCCCACCCCCAGGGTGTGCAGAGCCTGCGACTGAGTCCCAGCATGGTAGTGCCCGCCTGTAATCACAGCACTGGGGAGGCTGAAGACAGGAGGAATCTGACCTGCATAGTGAGACCCTGTACCAAATCATTTAAAAAAGAAGAAAAGAAGAAATACTACGTACTGGCCACAGAGATAGCTTGGTGGCATAAGTGCCTGCTTGGCAAGCATTCAGTCCCTGGTACCAAAGGGGAAAAAAAAAAACACTGTGTAAATTTCATTTGCTTCCCAATATTAAATATTTTAAACAATTTTAAAGTTATCTTGAATTTTAGCTACTGCACATGTAGCTGTGTTATTTTTAAGGATAATATTTAATATTACAACTTTTAATGATCAGCTTTCTAAAAAAATTATAAAATGAGGATAATTTTTACAATGAAATCTAAATGAGTTAGCATGAAATTTGAAATGCTGCATCTGCCTTTTCCATTTTATTTCTCATGCATCCGTAGCTGTGTGGTCAGTGATCACTTCTCTGATCGTAAACTAGTTCATTTTGGTTTAATTTTGATTGAGGTGTAGCAGGGACCTGGGAAAAACTTACTTCTTAAGCTAACTTGTGCTTAGCATTGGCTGTTAGTGAGCTCCTAGGCCTAGCTGCTCAGAGCCTCTGTGCTTAAAAGGGAGACTGGAGGACTTGGAGAGCCGCTGATGCCGGCATCCGCTGCCAAGGGTGACAAATGGGTGCACCCCAAGTTCACTGCACTTTCCATTTGCGTGCAGTTTCACACAGCCCTCTACTTTCTACTTGCACGTTGACTTTTCTTGAGAACTGGCTACTTATTTTTTGTCTTTTTGCTTTTTATTCACATTTCTGCTTGCTTGAAGTGTGTTTCTTTTGCTTTTGAAATCCTAGTTCTTTATTCTGTCAGAGAAATTTGATTGAGCATTCATCTTAACTTCCTTTTACAGAAGACATTCTGTTCTTCAGTGTATTTTAACTAGTAGGTTTAAAAAAATATCATCTTTCCTCCTAAGTATGTCAGTGACCATGTGTATTGAATGTAATATCCTTGTGTAGTGTTGAGTTTAGGTCATAATAAGGCTGGTGAAGCAGGGACTAAAGGAATGACTACTAAACAAGTCTCTATTTTTTTTTCTACTGTTACTGTTTTACAAATTGAAATGCTGGAGAAATACATGCATTTATATAAGGGCATCACCCCAACAAGTAAATTAATTAAGATGTACTGTCAAGATGCAGGAATCATCTCGTATTTGTTGAGATATACTGAGGCATGTTTTACTTTGTTTTCATAGCTGTAAGTCATAGGAATTATATTGTAAAAACCTCTCAATATGTTAAAATATTTTTATAATCTATTCAGAATGTCCTATGTATTATTAAAGTATGTATTTTTAGCATTGCTTATTGAGAATAATGCATAAGTCTTACCTAACAGTAGTTCTTAACTACTAATACTTGCATATGAATGGACTACTTAATGACATCTAATTATCTGGAAAATATAATTCTATATCATACTTTATTCTTTCAGAAACAGATGGGTGAGATGAAACTGCAACTTGAAAATGTCATCAAAGAAAATGAAAGGTAGATCTCTTAGTTATTGGTTCCTTTATTTTTAAATAACATTTAGTTTTGTTATTTAATACATATACATTATTTGAGAGTGTAGAATCTGGGTCGGATTTTCCATTTCTCTCTTGGCTCCATTAATATGACTATAGAGACATTATTTTTTTTCTCCTTTAGTTTCCTCATTTGTAAATTGAAGATACTAACATAATCTTTTTCATAGACCAGCTATAAAAGGTAAAGTGAGGGTTTAGAATAATGTACCTTATGTAGCATCTTATGTAACTATGTATTACAACAAATACTGTGAGATTCATATTTGTTAAGTGAAATTCTGTATCACTTATAAATTTTTCTTTTTCAATTCTAATTTGTACTCTTTAAAAAATAAAAAAAAAATTTTAAAGGCTGTCACCAAAACAAATTAAAAATAAGCACCTTATAAGCATTAGTGATCAGTTATGTAGTGTACATTATATAAATGTGTACACACGCTATAAAATGGAAACCCGTCAGCCTGCCAGCCGGCATAAGAGGTAATGTTACTGATACTTACATGTTATCCATGTCACCTCTGCAACTCCTGACGTCATCTCTCGTTGTATCAGCTGATGCCCTGGGACTTCATTTTTTCACTGGCATCTTCTACAGTCTATAAGACTTTGAAGGGATAAAATTTTTCGGTCATACATTATGAAAATGTTGTTTTTTAAAAATGTCAAATTTCTAAACAGGCTGTATCAGTTTACCTTGTTGATACTGTTTTACCAGTATTAATCCATAGTTTTTATCAGTGCTATCTCCTGTCAAACTTTATAAATTTTGTTATGTTAATTAAGTAAATTTTATTATGGTTTTGAGAGTTTTCATCAGTTTTGGAGTACATATTTGTAGTACATAATGGTCATGTTCCTTTAGGGGAGTCAGTACATAAGTGTAACACATCTTGATTCTTTTTGTATCCCCTCCTTGTCCCCTTCCCTACCAGTCTCTCCATCTGTGATGTGCTTCCCACTTACAAAATATGTATATCCCTATTTCCTATGGTCTTCTGTTTCTCACTTCACTTACATTTGCGGTTCTTGTATAAGAGAAACCATGCAATATTTAAGCTTGTGGAACTGATTTAATTCACTTAACATTGTCTCAGGTACATGTGATTTTCTACAAATGACTTGTGTTTGTGCATTATGGCAGAGCAATACTCCACTGAACACGTTTTCTTCATCTGCTCATCTATTAATGGACACACAGGCTGTGAATTGTGCAGCTATGAACATGCGTATGTGTGCATCATTGTAATGTGATGTCCGTAATGTGGTGTCTTGGGAAGACACCTGGGAGGGCAATACCGGAGTTAAATGGGATTTCTAGTTTTAGTCTTTGAGGAATCTCTACTGATTTCCATAATGGTTGTACTGTTTACCTGCCCAGCTATAATAAAGAAGGGTTCTTTTCCCTGTAACCTCTCTGTCAGTTGTTATACATAGTCTTCATTTCATAACTGTTATATACAGTGTAATATTCAGAACAAAGAAATGATCAAAGGAAACTCCAACTTGATGACTTTGCTTTTATTTGCATAACTCTTATATGCACTACTAAAATATATAACATAAAACTACAGTACTGTACTACACCATACAGTGCAATCAGCACAAACTGCAGTACTATACTGCAGAATAAGTTGCCATAAGGTTGCATCATGCTCCTGTGTCCAACTGTGAGGCCTTAAGTCTGAGCAGCAGTAGTTAGTCCAAACAGAGCACCTCAGTCTGAAGTTCAGTTGTTAAGGTCCATAAATGTCAGTTTTGGGGTTTTTTTTTCGGCCTCAATTTCATTAATTACTCCTCTGATCTTTATCATTTCTTTGTACTAGCTTGAGATTTAGAATGTTCTTATGTTTTATAGAACCTTAAAGTATATTGTTATTTATTTGTTTTTTTAATTTATTTATTTACTTTGAGAAACTAATATCAGTGAGACAGTTTCAAAACCTATTAGTAGGACAGTTTCAATAATGAATACATTGTGTATTGTTGTCTTCATAGTGGTTATTCGTAGTACAAGATGCAGATATGATGTCCTGTCCAAACATTATTAGTACAAATCTTTCTATTCATTGAATTAAGAAAAAGTAGCTGTATATCTATCATAACTATTTTGTATATACAAATACAAAATGGTCCTTCATTTGTGTCCTCTTTTTTGTTTAGTTTTGTCAGAAATGAGTATTCTATTGTCATTTAAATATTGTAGGCTCATGGATTCAGCAAAATAATCCCTTAAAGTCCAGTAGTCCATAATAGTAGTGGGTTATCTGTAGGACTAGCAATGTCCGAAGTTATTAACTTGAGCCTTTTACAACTCAGCATATTAATATTGCTTTTTATACCTCATTTTTATACTTTTATGCTGAATAATTAAGACCAGTATAAAGCAAGACCTATAGAACAAGAAGTGTAACTTTTGCATTTGACAAGTTCAGTCATATCCCCTTAGGATTTACCCTGAAACCCTGGGCTCACTGTGTTTTCCTAATGTGGATATTTACAACTGTAAACTTCTTTCTTAGGACTGTTTTCATTATGTCCTGTAGATTTGCTCTATTGTGCTGGGTTTATCATTTGATTTATTATGATTATCATCAAATTATCATTTGATTTCCTTTGAGTCTAGGAGCACTTTTTTTGGTTTCTTCTGTGATCCATTGATTATTCACAAGGATTCTGTTTAACTTCCATATATGTATGCAGTTTCTGTGATTTCTTTCGCCACTGATTTTTAGTTTGATTTTACTCTGCATGGGATAATTTTGATTATGTTGCATTTACTTAAGCATACTTTGTAGGCTAGTGTGTGTTCTGTTTTAGAAGGTCTGAAGTACTGCTGAGAAGACTGTACATTATGTTGTTGGATGGAACACTCTAGATATCTATTAAGTACATTTATTCAAAGGTTTAGTCAACTCTTAGTTTTCTGTGTTGATTTGTTTTTAGCCTGGTTCATCACTTAGTGACAGTGAAGTACTGAGGTTCCCACCATATTTGTGCTGGCATTTGTCTAATCTTATGTCTAATAGTATTTGTTTCACCAAGTTGTGTATGTTGTATATGTATTTATTTGTTATCTCTTCCTGCCAAATTTTCCCTTCACCAATATAGGGTGACCTTTTTTTGCCTCTTTCAGTCAGTTTTTAGCCTCAAGTCCATTTTTTTCTGAAGTTAGGATAAATATTCTTGCTTTCTTTTTCAGGTTCCAGTTAGGTGGAGTATTATTTTCCTTCCTTTGACTTTTAACCTGTGTAATTCTTTTTGAATTAAATGTGTTGCTTATATTCAGCATATTGTTGAGTTTGTTTCTCAGGGCATTGCCAGTATGTGTGATTTGATGAAGGAAATAAGACTATTCACAGTGAGAGTTATTACCAGAAGGTGCTGACTTCTGTCATATTTTATTATCCTGCATTGCTGATATCTTTTTATTTTTTTTTCTTCTGCTTAACTACTCAGCCTATGGCTGGCAAAATAGCTCAGCTAAGCACCTGCTTAGGAAAGCACTGATCCCTGGTACCACATGAGATTAATAATACATTGCACATTGTAAAAAAAATTATGAACTTAAACAAATATAACAAAAATTGTCTAAAATAAACATAAAGAACAGAGTTTACAGATCAATCATATAATAGTTCTCTCTGTGCCAAAATCAAACTTATATTTGTAAAATTAGAATTCTCTAAGTAGAAGGAGTTGGGCAATAAATACTTAAATATTTAAAATTTCTGAATTTAGTTAAAATTATAGCACCCCATTTCCAAGGAAAATGAACCTTTTGCACAGGAAATATGAATAAAATCATACCAAGATACACAAAACTGAAATTGTCCAAAACTAATTGTAAAAAAAAATCATTAAAGCATATACATAGAAAAAATATTAGCTATGGAAGAACAAAATCAAATAGCATCTTATTCCACACTAGAAAAAAAAAGCAAGTGGGTAAGAAACTAGACTTATTTATAAGACTGGAAAAAAAAATCTGTCCTCATTGAATTTAATATTAGCAAACATACCTTTGAAAACTAAAAGTAAAATATTTTCCAGTTACACAAACTCAAAATATTCTAGTACCTCCAGATGTAGCATACAGACAGTAACAAAGACCATAATCCAGAAGGCAAGAGAAATTGCTGTATGGTCCTAGATAAAGATTAAAAAGTTTTCAAAATGGTAGTTATGCAGGACTATGTAAAATATAATTATATTAGAGGAAACCATTTAAAATGTCATTGAAGATTTTCACAAAACAGTATCAATCTTACGTTAGGATATATACATATTTTTTCATATATGTTTGTGTGTGTAAAAGATAAGGAAGAACTAATGTAAAGTCACTGGAAAATAGAAATACACATTTTAAGGTTTCAAATACTAGGAGAAAATATCATACCATGTCTTGTAAGTAGATTGTAAGTCAAAGAAACAGTGTAAATCATAAAACAAAAATTAAATGAAACAATATTCAGAAAATTCATTATTAATAGATTATAAATTAAATTAAATATTTCAAAATTATATTCAAACTTAAAATTAAGTTTTCAGTCCAACTAAGAGGCCAGAATGTAGTGTATCATATATATGAATCTGTGATCAAGTCAGAGTACTCACACAGTATTGGATTAGGTTGATATGTACAAAAATATCAACTAAGAGAAAGTTTTCATTGATAATAAAGAATTACTGAGAATAAAACATAACACAGATACTGAATGGCAAATATATAGCTAGCACTTCTAACAGTTTGGATACGGGATATCGTACAAAGTTCTAGTATATGGTAGACATGGACAGTGTCCAGGTGTCATTTGTGAGACTGAACTACTGCTATTTCCTTGATACCCACCCTGTAGCCCTGGAAAGAATCATGACCCATAGGGTGCAGGAGAAGTACATTTGTAGAGTATGCTGATGGAAATATCTTGCTGCTGTACTCAAAAGAATAATTGAAAGACTGCTTTTGTATACCTCTTATTCTCCTGTGTTTAATTGTTTGCCCCATTTGGTGGGTTCTTTCCGTTCTCATTCATGGAGTTGTGGTCATTTTGATCCCTCTCCACAACATGTTTTAGTAGTCTGTGTAGAGTTGGCTTTGTTGTCATGAAATTCTTTAGTTGTTCTTTGTCATGGAAATATTTCACTTCTCCATTAAACTTGAAAGAATTTTGCAGGGTATATCACCCTGGGTTGGAATTTGTTTTCTTGCAAAACTTGAAGTACTTTGCTCCATGCTCTTCTTGACTTGATGGTTTGTGAAGAGAAATCTGCCATTATTCTGATGGGTTTTCCTTTAAATGTGATCTGTTTATTTTCTCTAGTGGCTTTTAGTCTACTATTCCTGTGCTAAATTTCTGGGATCTTGATTATTATATGTCTGGGTATGGTTTTAATTGGTTTATGTGCTTCGGTCACCTGAATGTCAGATTGTTTCCCCATATTTGGGAAGTTTTCTGCTATTATTTCTGCCTGTATTCTTTTAATATCATTTGTATTGACTCCTTTCTCATTGATGCTTGTAAGTCTTACTTTTTCACCTTTGCATTGTCTTGCAGGTGTTTAATCATTTTTTCCTGCATACTAGTTGTTTTTAAAAGATCTTTTCTTACCTTTTCACTAGCTGCAGTGGTGTCTTCAAGGTCTAAAAGTCTATTTTCACTTTCATTCAAATGGCTTTGCCAGCTTGTGATTGAGGTTTTAATTTCCTGTACATCACTTTGGTTTTTTTTTTTTTTCCCCTGTATATCACTTTGACTCTGCTCCATGCATTCTGTTTCTTTCCTATATTGTTCATTCAAGGATTCCATCATTTTTTTTATTTTCCTCTATTTTTCTTATCAATGTCTTCTTTAAAAACACTTAGTTCTTCTTTTATTATAGTTAATCATCTTTATTTACTTCAGAAATTATTTCTTTTCTTTTTCATTTTTTATATTAAATTTTACTGAGAAGTAAATAGCATTTAGACAGTTTCAAAACAGGTTAATAGTATAGTTACAATAATTAATAGATTGCATATTGTTATCTTTGTAGTAGTTATTCATAGTACAAGACACATATGATATCTTGTCTAAACACTATTAGTCTCAGTCTTCGGAAATTATTTCTGATCTGATTTCCTCTATTCCTTTCTGCAGTTGTTTCTTTACTTCAGATGCTATTATTTCAGAGATTTCAGGTGTGTGATTTTCAGTTTCTTCTATGCTAGTATCTCCTGCATTTGTTCTAGGTGGGCTCCGGGCCTGAGAATGCATTTTGTTGCTTAAACTTTGTTATTTTGTATCACACTGTCTTCTGACTTTTGGTGTAGAGCTTTGGTGCAGTTATTACCTTAGCATCAGGTCCAGATCTACCAAGTTCAGACTCCTTGAGGTGTGTGGCTTGGGTCTGGCTGCTGTGCTACACTTCTTCCTGCTGTAGCCCTTGGAAGTAAACCCACTGTGCCACGCTGGCAAGATGTTCTGCTCCTGGATCAGCTGGGTGGATCTTGCCGCAAGCCTCTCTGCAGGGAGTTCTGCCACAGGGTTCCATACCAGGCCTGTCTGATCAGGAAATTCCACACACATGCTTAGTCTAGGTGCTGGCTGCAGTTAGGATCTGGAGGTCTCTGGGTGGTCCCACTCACGTGCTGTGCCTGGGTGCTGGCTGGAATGAGGGTCTGGTAGTCCCCAGGCGGTCCCAGTCATGCGCCTAAGTTTTGTTTTGCTTTGTTTTTGGTGGAATCAGGGATTGAAGTATTGGGTTAGTCTTAGTGTTTATACTATAATTATGAAACTTTTTTAACAACATTAGGTGGGGGCTGGCAAGATGGCTCAGTGGAATATGTGCGTCCTGTCAGGCCCCCGCCTAATGTTGTTAAAGACACAAAAGTAATCTAGATATTGGCACACAGGAAAAACTCACTGGCAACAACAATGTCACCATGGAAAAATCAAATACATCTACAACATTAGTATCCAAGAGAAACTACATATTGATCATACTGTCAGAACTAATGGTATACCATCCTTAACCATGAAAAAGTTTCATAATTATAGTATAAACACTAAGACCAACCCAATACAGTGTTGTCTCAGTTCACAAACTTAATTCTTTCCATGATTCCTGTCACAAATTGAAGAGGAAGAGAATCAAACCAAATCCAGTGGTTAGTTTCAGCGTTGACCTGTTACAGAAATTTGATTTGGTTCTTATCCTCTCACCAAAAGGAAATACAAAACCTACTTTAAAGGCTTTTTCACCCTGGTGAGCTCTACTTGCTAAATACCAAGTACTTACTAAAAAGTTAGGATTCACAGATGAACAGTCAGTGACAGGGCACAGTTGTTCAGATTCTCCAAATAGTAGAACATAATTTCTGAAAATTAAACTTTGACATTAATATCTAATAAGTTGTAGGTAAGGTACATCTAGTTTTTATTATAGCCTTACAACTTGGTGAACTAGGTAATAGTCTCAAGTTATCCTGAAGTCAAATCTTGATCCTGCATCCTGTTGGCTACATGAAGCCTCTTTCTCTGAGTAAAACAAATTTGTCATGATTAAATGACATACTTTTATAGTAAAACAGTGGTTTTCTCAGTGTACTAATGGGTATCTTTCTCAAGAAAAACATATTCAAAGACAATTTCTGAATCTTATTCTACCCTTTATCAGTGACCTGAGTGTAGGCAATGAAATGAGCCCTACTGAACCTTCAGGTGAAACTACTGATAGAGCTAGTTTCTTAATATCAAAGAATTAGAAAGACCTTCACCAAGAGCACACATGTTCTGGACTTAAAAAGCTATTTAAAATTGTAGTCCTGTCGATTCTCCCTCCATGCCGCTCTCATTGGAGAGGACTGAGGCACAGCTGCCTTCAGGCCATTCTCAGGAGAGACTCCAGTCAGCAACTGGGAATGCCAAGATCTTTGGAGGTAGTTCTCCTTCCTCACCAGACAGTAGAGTATTTAAACATGTCCCCGGACCATGTGCAAGGCCTCAGCTGGGCCAGCTCTGCTTCCCTGCTGCAGCTGCACTCCTCAGCCTGGCTCCTAAGTTGCAGTGACCACTGGGGCCCCGTGGAGTCCTAAGTCCTTCTGCCTTCCCCAAGGCTCACCTGGTGTCTCCAGAGGCTGGCATCCCTTCTGTGAGTGGGGAAACTGTCAGACTGCCTCCATCTTTTCTCTGTGCTGCAGTTCATCCCCACAGCTTCTCTGCAGCCTCTAGTTCTCTTGTCAGCAAATTCCTTCCTGCTTCTTGGAGAAGGACCTCTTCCTTTCACGTCACCAAGTTGTCACTTCCCAGGTGTCTGGACTCTGGGTCTCAAAGAAGTTGGACTTTGCCATCAATTGCTAGACAGTTATTTTCTTGACTTTCTAACTTGCATTTTCTGAATATTAATATGGTTGACGATTTCTTATGTTTATTTACCCAGTTAATTTTCTTTTTTCATGAAATATTCATTTCTTTTCCTTATTTGGGATCTGATTATCTTTTCCTTATTAAGGCTTCTGAATCTCCCTTAAATGCCTCCTACTGGTAAAATTCTAATTTCTGCTATAAATCCATCTTAAAGTAATATCTGGAAATGTAGTTTTAAATTCTCAGCTATACAGAAATAGAAGTGTAGAAAATGGTAAAGCTCAATAGAATGCTGATTGTCCATCAAGACCCTAGATGAGAGATGTTTCAAATGTCTGTTCCCAGACTGTGGTATATTTGAAGGACAGAGTTTTTATACTTTTCCCCCCTTTAAATTTTAAGATAGCAGAAGTTCCACTATCCAGTGATTATTATATTTATATGTCTCCCTTAAATCCTTGCTCAGCCCAAGATAGATCTTCTATTTTCTCTTAAAAATATCTCAGCTTTATTTTATTACAAGTTTCTTAACTTTTAAAACCTTTAAATCTCATGCAGCTAGACAAAAATCTTCAGTGTCTTCTGTTGTTGACCTAATTAGACTAAATAGGTAAAGAAATAAAAATTTTGACTTATAAATATTTAAAAACATGGACTATTTTTAGTTTGACATTCTTTTGTTTCATTAGTTTTTATTTTTGTTGTATTTATTGTGCTTTAATATAGCCATATTAAATTACTGTTTTCTAAAATGTATAGCACTCATTGAAAATTATTTAAGTGTGTTGTGATTGTTTCTTTAAAATACATATATTTCTTTTTTTCTGTATTTTTTTAGAGAAGGGCCTACAGGGTTGTCAGGATCTCACTACTAGATCGGACTCAGTGATCCACCTGTTTACACCTCCAAGTGCTGAGATTACAGGTGTGCGCTACCGTGCCCAGTCTCAATTGCAGCTCAGCATGCCCCGGGTGCAGGGTCAGCCCAGCAGGCCCAGGATTGAATCCCCACCCCTGCATCTGCGTGCTTTAATCTGCTGAGCTAGTTGACTGGCCCCTAAAATATATATATTTCAAAAGTTGTTTTACTTTCTAATTTCTGAAAGTTTATATATTTAAGCTATTATGTTTGTTGGAAGTTCAAAATTAAGTAATTATTTTAATAGGCATTTTAAATTTTCTGACTTACGTGTTTTATTTTCTCTTTCTCAAAAAAGAATAGACTTGTGCTCTTCTTAGTAAAAATATTATGAAGATTCTGAGTCACATTTAGACAATGCTTATATTTTATTATAGGAAATCATGGTTTTTGTGGCTTTGATGCTGATTTCATTGTTTCCTAAATTTGAATTCACATTTTTCCCTTCATGATTAGGTCTTCTAAAGCCAGTCTAATATCTGTCTTCATTTCACAGTAATGTAGTTGTGTTATATGCAAACCATAGCAGTCATGTCTCATAAAGGTATTTATTTCTAGTGCGTTAGCAAAATGGGATAAAAGTGAATTCTTAGTTTATCATAGGTACTTTCAAGTATGTTAGTGAACCAAACTATATTGCTAAGGAAACACTCTTTTAGTTATTTATAGTACAAACTAAAAATAATTTATAATTTTTAAGTAAAATACCTTAACATGTATAAGCATGATCAGGGTTCAATAATGGAAACTAACAATGATATATATAAGAGCATGTTTATGTACATCATGCCTGTCCAGAGCCTTGGAAGCATTTCAGTACTTGAATTTGTATACAAGTGCGTATTATCTGGAAATTGATTATAAATGGGAAGCAATACAGTCATTTTACAACAATCAGGCTAAAAGGTGGGAAAAGAATGATCCATCCTTCCTAATTTTAAGTTTCTTCTTTGAGACTTGGTTCCTGCTGAGAATAGAGTGATTTTTCTTTTGTTTTGTGTTTTTTTTTCCTCTAATACCATATTTTCATCCTTCCATTAATTTCCAATGTAAAGGAAATTGGGGGAAGTAGTTAAATGAATGACTACAAGTATTGCACTTAGATAATAAACAAAGACAAAGTAAATTTCATTTTTATTTTATTCGTGAGAGTATGGAAGACATTTAGTCTACACATGAGCCATTTTCCCCTTCTTTCATCATTATATTCATCTGAGTTTATTCCATTAAAAAATGTGCTCAAGGAAATTTAGCCTATTCTACTATTTCACCTGATAAATCATTGTATGATGCCAATCTCTTCCTCTCTTGCCCAGGATTAGACTAGAAGGGAACATGCGATCTAGGTTTAGCCAAGGAGCACAGATCTTTGGGCAAAACTGTTCTGCCTGTTAAAATGAGCCAAACAAAAAGAAAACTTTCCCCTATTTCATTTTAATTTTAGAAAGTGATATATGAGGCTTCTATAGACACTTTTTAGACCAGGAGCATAAGTATTAGAGAAACAAGGTTGGGAAGGAGGGGAGGGAGAATAACTTATTTGAGCTACTGAAGGAAATCTGGAACCATGTACTCTCAGACTGTTGTGTCAGGCATATAATACTGACTCACAAATACTCAGTGCACACCTTCTAACTAAGGCAGTAGTCAGGAATCTAGGATAATACAGGTGTGAAGGCTCACACCTATAATCCCAGCACTCAGGAGGCTGAGGCAGGAGGACTACCATGAGTTCCCAGGTCATCCTGGGCTACATAGTGAGTTACAGGCCCGCGTGAACTACACAGTAAGACCCTGTCTTGGAAACAAAGCTAATCAACAACAAAGAATCTAAGATACATCAGTGATTGAAACAGACAAAAATGACCATGTATATTTTTTAATTGGGTATTTTGTTCCTTATAGCCAAAATACACTGACTAATGCAGAGACTTAATGGAGTTCATCAGGGTTCCCCAGATTATTGACTACCACAGTGTCTTGTTAGTGAGTTTATTGGATCATTTGTGTATTTTCAATTGTTGATGGCTGCTTTTCTGTGATGATGTAGTGGAATACTTGTGACCAAGACTGAGCAGTCTCTGAAGGCCAGCAGTTTTCTTCTGTAGCTCTTCACAGAAAGATTGCTAATAGATTTTGCAGAGAGTAGGAGAACTGTGCATGTGTGAAATCTGTTAAATAGCCTTTATTAGACAGTAACCAAAAACCTTCTTTGACATACAAAACTATATTAACAGTTTTTTAGACCTATATAAAGCTTTAGAATACAGAAGGAAAAGACATCTTCAAAAATATAAGCTTAGTGATAAGTAAATTCCAGTGGTATTTGGTATACTGTGTTTGTTGTTTATTTTCTGTTATATGAAAGTATGTTTTAAGATTTTGTTTCTTATATGTGAATATATTTTATAAATTATTGCATAAGAGGCAGAAAAACATTTTAGTTTCATAGTATAAGCCTTGCTATTCTAGTGTTAACTGAAATATATATATATATATATATATATATATATATATATATATATATATTGCAGAAGGTCATACCCCAATTTTAAATTTATTTGTAATCTCATGTAAAGAACTGAACACATTTTTCTATGTTTTTCTGTTTATAGTTAAATTATGGATGTATAGATCTCCTATCACACTACCCTCTCATTACTATTCTCCACATGCAGTGACCTCGAATCTTAATTGTTAACATAGCTATTATGGTTTATGTCTAGTTGTCCACTCAGAACCTCATGCAGTATGGGACACTTTCTAGACTTTGTGATTGACTTTTTGTTTAATGCATTTGGTACAGGGTTTCACTACACAGTGCAGACTTGTAGTGATCCTCCTGTTCTCAGTGTCCTGAGTGCTGGGATTGTAGGCATGGACTTCCACGGCTGGTCTCAGTGGTCAGCTCACCATGCCCGGGGCAGAATCAGCCCTGAACGTGGTGCCAGGTTCAATCATTGCACTTGCTTAGTGCAGGCACTTAGTCAGCTGAACTAACTTGCCTGCACTGTGATTGATTCTTGATCCAGTTCTGGGATTGCAGATGTGAGTGCTATACCTTGACCATGGGGTGAGTAATCTGCATTACAATGTAAGGTGGGGAAGAGGCTAACTAGCTGCCACAGCTGCTGCCCTCCCTTTACTCTTTACTAGCCACCACCATGAAGGGCTGCTCTGTTCCATGTGCCACTCTGCCTTGGAGCCAGCTGAATATGGACTGAAACCTCCACTAACTATGAGCTAAATAAACCTTTCCTTCTTTAATTTTGGTTGTCAGGTATTTTGTCCCAACCACAAGAGAAAAATAAGTTAAATAGTAATAAACCAATTGGTATCTCAGGACATTTTACCTTCTGTGTAGAGTTTCCTTCTCTAGACCTGCATAGGACTGGCCGTTTCTCTTCATCCAGCCTTCTATCAGAAACTGTCTGGCACTGCTTTTCCCATCCTCTCCTCTCTTTCTTTCTGTGCTACCCAATTTTACTTTACTTTATAGTTCAAATGAGTAGGGAAATCTGAGCTCTTTCAGAATGAGTTAGAATTCATAGATTAAAAACAAACTACATGTTTAATAAAATATAGGCCATTTAATATTGCGGCATCTCAGCATATGTAGGGAAATTACATGGTTATCATACTCAGTTAAGTAATCTCAATTTTTGTTCAGATAGCATAAGGAGCTCTTCAAAGATTTTAAGCAGAGGAGCGAGTGTATTTAAAAAGGAATTTTTTTCAATTGTGCTTCAAAGCTGGAAAATACCAGATAATTCTGAAAACAATGTGCATGACTCATTGGAGGGACATACGAAAGGGAACAACAGTTCTACTTATGAAGTTATTATTGTGCATTAATCTCCTGGAATGAAACACCACACTCTGACAGCAGTGTGGCAGTCTTTATCTGGGAGGCTTGGATTTAGAGAATTAATGAAATCTGTCCACTGAGGAGAAATCATTCCAAGAATTGGTCCAATGTTTTGTAGTAATGTGTATTTGTCTAACTCATGTTGTCTTAAGTGATTCTAAAACTGTTCTCCTCACCCCAAATTTGACACTTCTCAGTTGAAGTATAGCCGTAGTCAAAGACTAGCAAGCAGCAGCTTTTTTAAGTACATGTAAAAGAATGGTACATCTTACTCTCAAAAATAAATTTAATTCAAAGACATAAAGGTTAGAATTACATTTATCTTTCTTGTGTAAAAGACCAAAACTTTAGAAAGCTCTTTGCCAACTTTCTACTGTCTGTTTGTGATAATTATATTTTCATTACTGCACTTACTCACTGGATATTTCCTGGTGTAAGTACTTTAATCTGTCTGAAAATCAGGTTTTTAATCCATAAAAGGAAGGATTTAAATGCAGAGGATATATCCTAAGACTATACCTTGTCTCAGTACAGTTGCCTTAGTCTGGTTTTCAATCCATATAGAGATAATGCTTAAAATTAACTAACAATGCATAGATAATTAGCTTTATGAAGTCATATAAGTAAGTAATTCTGAACCTGGAAAAATAAAAAGGGCTCTTGGGAGAAGGGGATTGAAATGTGTCCCAGGCCCCTGCAATAAAAGATGGCCACAAAGAATTTCTCTTTACTACATTTTGAAGTAACTTCAGATGAAAAAGAATTGAAAACTACCCAATCTGGGCTCCATAACTAGATAATCTAAATCAAAAACAAAACAAAACAGTGGATCAACTAGTCAGATATAACCAAAATATTAGCTACCAATTTGCCATTATTAATGAAAAGTAAAATTGAAAATGGGTAATATTGCGTGTATCAGTGATATATTAAGTAATCAGGCTTTTGAGGAAAAGAAAGATATCCAGGTATGGCAGCAGATGACAGAGAACAAAAGAGACTAAGTGTGGGGCTGGGAAGATAGCTAGGCAGTCTAAGCACCTGCTTGGCAAGTGCAAAGGCCCAGGTTCAATCTCCATGCCATGCTAACCCCAGAACCCCAGGTGCACTCTGCCAGCAACTAAAACCTGGCTTTGTGGAAAACACCTGTAATCCCAGCACTGGGGAGGCTGACACAAGAGCATACTATGTGTCAGAGCCAGATAGCAAGACCCTGTACCAAATAAATGAATAAATGAGAGACCAAGTGTGAAGGAACAAGGAAGCTTTTTTTGCAAGCGTGTGACTAACCAATGCCCTGACTCTGGGTCAGGACTCCTAAAGTTGTTGGTACCAACCACAACTTTGCATCTAGGCTATATACTTTTTTAGGTTTCCATAGTAACCACACTACCTCATTTTCAGGAATTTTACAAGAAAGTTTACATTTTCCCAGACAACATTGAGGATCTCTCTGCCATGGGCAGTGTGGTTTAATGTTTTCCTTTAACCTAAGGTTTCCTGTTTGTTCCTATTTTATTACCCTGATTGATTGATTGATTGATTGATTGATTGATTGATTTGTATTTTAAGGAAGGGTCTAGAGGGTATTCAGGGTCTCATTACTAGATCAGACTACTGCTGATCCACCTGTTTACAGCCTCCCAAGAACTGGGATTACAGGCATGCGCCTCCACACCCAGTCTCAATTGCTGTCTCAACGCATCCCAGGGGCGGGGCCAGCACAGCAGACCTGGGGATTGAACCCCTGGCCCCTAAGTTTGCAGGCACTTTAATCTGCTGAGCTATTTGGCTGGCCCTGCTGATTTTTTCTAAGTGGGTTTATAGTCAGTTGTATGGGTAGAAGTGAGGGAGTGAGTTTATCTACAGTTTCAGTGATCCTCCTTTAAAACGGAGTCCCTTTAGCCCCATCAAAGGACCATACCTCTGCACTTGGGACTGTTTTCCCTAAGTTCATCCCACGGTCCCAGAAAAGGTAGAAAGAGGTTTAAAACTGATCAGAGCTTGAGACAAATTCATAGGGCTAGAGAAGGAAAATTTAATTTACATTTCCATAGAATTGTGGAAATTCGAACATCTCATTAACCTCTACACACTAGATTGGGATAACCTAAAAGTAAGAGTAATCCAAAAATAGAGTAACCCTACAAGAACCCGAAGTGTGGCCCCAAGCTATTTAGCTGAGTCTTTAATATTAGGACCAAGGAAGGGGGGATTGGTAATGCCCCGGCTACCTAGACAAACCACCATTTGAGAAGAAGATAACGTTACTGCTAGGCCTCAAAATATCACAACAGTATATAATATGTAGGTCATATATAATATTAAATGACAAGTGACTGAAAGATTGTAGATAACATAGTAAAGTTCTGAAATCATAAGTAACAGATGATTAAAATAGTCGCACAAGTTAATGCAGGTTGCTCTTTAAAATCACTATGTTTAATAATTTTAATAAAGTAAGACACAGGGCCAGCCTAATAGCTCAGTGGATGAAAGCACCTGCAAGTAGGCTCACGGGCCACGGGTTTGATCCCTGGGCCTGCCATGCCAGATCCCCCCACCCCCAGAGTGTGCTGAGACAGCAATTGAGACTGGGTGTGGTGGCGCACACCTGTAATCCCAGCTCTTGGGAAGCTGAAAACGGGAGAGTCACTATGAGTCTGATCTAGTAGTGAGACCGTGTTCACCCTGTAGACCTTTTCCCGGTACCACAGAGGGAGGGAAGGAGGGAGGGAGGGAGGGAGGGAGAGAACAAATAGAAACCTTTTTTTGGCCAAACTGGGGATTGAACTCAGGCTTATTCTACTGAGCTGTCTCCCTGGCCCTCAAACAAATCTCACAACTGAAAATAGTTCATTAATAGAGATAAATAATTGAAGAGGAATGCAGCAATATGAGAGAAAAGGAGTCAGCAAAGAAGAAAATTAATATAAGAAGGAAAATGTCAAACTGAGTTAAAATTTATTTACTTTTTAATAAGTTGTTTTTGTTTTTCTTTATCTCCCACCCCACCCCCCCGAACCGGGGATTGAACTCAGTCCCTTGCACTTGCCAGGGAAGTGCTTATTCCACTGAGCCATCTCTCTGACTCCATGAGTTAAAATTTATGTATCCTTGAATAACATGGACTTTTGAACTGTGTAGGATCTATGTATATGCAGATTTTTTGAATTTTAAACAATGTGGAAAAATTTGCAGATAAACTATCCTAGAAATATTAGGGCCAGCCAAATGACTCAGAGGATTAAAGTACCAGCAAACAGGCTCAGGGGCCAGGGGTTCCATCCCTAGATCTGTCATGCTGGCCCTGCCCCCTCGGTGTGCTGAGCCAGCAGTTGAGACTGGGTGTGATGGCGCACACCTGTGATCCCAGCTCTTGAGAGGCTGTAAACAGGAGAATCACTAAGAGTCTGATCTAGTAGTGAGACACTGAACACCCATAGACCCTTCCCTAAAATACAAAAACAAAGCAAAGAAATACTGAAAAAAAAAAAAATAAGAAAAGTTGATTTTGTCAATACATAAACTATGGGAAAATAAGTATTTTTAATCACTTACTATAATATACATGTATGCATGTATCTACTATAAAGAAGTTACAAAATTAGAAACCAGGCCATGCCTGGTATCATCGACAGTTGAATGAAATGTGAGCAAATGTGAAGACTTGGGCTGGAGACAGTTCTATGGTAAAGCATTACCAGGCACACCCAAGGCCCTGTGTTCTGTCCCTGTACCACAAAAAAAGGAAAAAAGTACAGATATAGTGTTAAATCATAACTCTAAGATTAGCTAATACAAATTATAATAATGCAGGTTTGCTGAGGTCAGATGTTGCCAGTACATGTTCCGAACCCCTTGTGCTAACTAACTCTTCATAAGCACTTAGTCTCTCAATCTCTCGAGTAAATTACATACCATGTTTTTTAGAAAGTGATTTCTCAAGGTTTCCATGGTTTTTCATGTTTATAATGCATGTAGCATATGAAATATACGTATTAAGAGTTTATGTTATCAGTTAGGTTTTAAGTCAACAGAAAACTTAAGTTTCTGGGCAGTCAGCAGTTATACACAGATTTTTGGCAGTGCCAGGCTTGATGCTTATCACCCTGCATTGTTCAAGGATAACTGTAATTTGAACTCCCCAAAGAGAAAATGGGACAAAAGTAAATTCTGAAAGGCTAATAACAGAATTTTTCAAAACTGACCAAAGAGTCCCATAATGATGAAACACTGTGCATCATAAGCAAGATATACAGAAGCATCATCCTAGGTACACGGTTATAAAATCAAATACAGAATCAAAGAAGATCTCAAAAAAGTGATATTCAACACAGATTATCTTTAAAGGAGCAGCAATAAGATAATGGATTTCTCAACAGAAACGAATGCAGTCAGCAGACGGTGGAATAGGTTCAGAGTGCTGAAAAAAGCCATCAACTTTTAATTCTGTGCCCAGTAAAATATCTTTCAGGAAGCAATGCCTAGTAAGTACATTTTCAGATGAGAAGAAATTTATAAAATGATCACTGGAAAAATTAATACAAAAATTCCAAAAATATCTTCCTTAAAAAGTAGAGAAATAACCCATAGTGAAAGAAAGGATAAATGTGGGAGAAAGCAAACTGAATATCAAGAGTTGTAAAACAAAAATAATGTTTTCAGAATACCTACTCAGCTTTAAAATAAAAGTTGGCAATATCTTGAACTTAAAGAGGACAAAGGAAAATGAAGTTAAAACAGATTTAGGTTCTAACATTGCACCAAGAAAATAAAATGCTAGTTTATATTATAGTTTAGTAATTCCAAGATCCATTATGTAATTTCTGGGAAGGATATTAATTGTACAGAAAAACTTGTTGCTGCCAGGCTAAAGCGGTAGAAAACTAGAATAATGAAAAGTAATCCAAAGAAAGCAAGAAAGGAAAGAAAAATATTTAAGCAGGGCAAATAGTAAAATAGATAAACTCAAATATATTAATTATGTTACATTTTAATATACTACTAGCTGTAATTATAAGGTGATAATTTATCAAAGGAAATTAAAATTTTTAAAACCCAACTATATCGTCTTAAACAGAGAGTCTGAAAATATAATATAGAATGAGTGAAAAGAAAAGAATACACAGTGGATGTACTGTACAAATGCTAACCAAAACAAAGTTGGTAATATGAGAAATAATAGATTTACTGTAAAACATTATTAGCGCTGAAAGAGACATTGCATAATAAAAATTCAGTTTGCCCAAAAGATGTGACAATTTTCAATTTGTAAACATACAATAACTAAATCTCAGAAAAATGTGTTAGCACTGAGGAGTAAAACAGGCATATCCCCAGTGAAAGTAGAAAGTATGAGCAGATTGCTCTCAGAAATTGAAATGTCAACTGCAGAACATTAGTGAGACTATAAAATGCGAACAATGCCGTTTGATAAGTCTATTTAGGCTCATGTGTAGGGCACTACTATACAGTATCTTCATAGTACACATTCTTTTTTAAGATTTATTTGGTCTAAATTTCTGTGTAAAAATATGTAAATGCTTATTCTTATTTTTTCTAATATTTTTTATCTTTTTAATCTTTTTTCTTCATATACTCAAAGTTTAGCATATCAATACCTGATGGAAAATACCTGTTCCATGTTATGTCTAACATGTTTGATATCCAGACAGATAATGAGGTTAAGCTCCATTGCCTATGTTGTAGGGTAACAATAAAAGCCTCTTTTCTGGAGGGTTAATAACCTAAGTTTGCAGACCAAAAATTAGAGAAAAAGAAGGGCTGCAAGATAGCATTTGGCCCTAGCCTTTCCAGGCTGGTGAAGACACAGAACATAGGATTTTGTAATATAATTCATGTAACTCAGTTATGTCCTAAATTTTCTGATCACGGAGATTATGGGGCCACAGAGGAATGTGACTGATGATGTAGAGTGTGCCTAAGAAGTGGCACATGGAGAGAAAACTCTCTCAGGCTTTCACAGAGAGCAAACTGACTCATCCACATGGCTGACATTGACTAAGGATCTACAAACTGCAGTACAGGGTTTCAGGTTAAACCCTGAGGGGATTTGGCTAACCTTATCAAATACAAATATCACATTTCTTGTTATACAGGTCTTGCTTTATCTTGGTCTTAACCATCCAGCATAAAAGTATGAAAACAAAGTATAAAAAGTAAAGCCATATTAATATGCTGAGCTGTGAAAGACTCAAGCCAACAGCTTCGGACATTGCCAGTCCTACAGAAAACTCACTACTATTATGGACTACTGGACTATATTGGTATATTTTGCTGAATTCTCGCACCTACAGTATTTAAATGACAATGGAATGCCCTTCTCTGACAAAATTAACCAATACAGTGGAATAGAAATGAATGACCATTTTGTATCTGTATACTCAAAATAGGGTAGATACACAACTCCATTCTCCTAATTCAATGAATAGAGAGGTTTGTTCTAATAATATTTGAGGCAGGATATCATTTCTATATCTTGAATAATCACTAAAACAACAATATGCAATGTATTAATTATTGAAAATGTGTTAGCAATCGGTTCTGAAACTGTCTCATTGCTATTTGTTTCTCAATAAAATCATTTTTTTAAAAAAAGATTATTTTGGCACCAAGTCTACTCTGCAGCTGGACTCAGTGATCCTCCTATCTCAGCTTGCTCATTGCTAGGATCACAGGCATGAGCTTCAATGGCTCAATGGCTGGCACAATGTGGGGCTGGCATGGCGTGCAGTGCCAGAGATCAAACCCAGTTCCAGTCTCCCTGGCCCGCATTCTTTTTAATTGCACATAAAACATTTACAAAATTGGCCAGTTGGGGAAAAAAAGCAACTCTTAATCCAGGTGTGGTGGCTCACCCCTGTACTCAGGAGGCTAAGACAGGAATTGCAAGTTCAAGACCAGCCTATGCTACAAAGTGAACTCAAGGCCAGTCTGAGCTGCATAGCATGACCCTAAAAAGAAGAGAGAGAGAGAGAGAGAGAGAGAGAGAGAGACCAAAAAAAGCAACTCTTAGATACTTTTAAATGATTGAAATTATTCAGATTATCAAAATTATGTTAGACAGGCTGGGAAGATAGCTCATAAGAACCTGCCTGACAAACTCAAGGTTCTGAGTTTGATCCCCTGTACCAAAAAGAGAAAATTGTGTTAGATATCAGTAATATAACTATCACCAAAAAAACACAAGTATTTCTAATTTAAGTAGTCTGTAGTACTAAATATTATTCATAGGTCAAAGAGTTCAGAACAAAAAATCAGAAAATACTTTGAACTGATTAAAAATTAAAAAATAAGCTTGTGGGCTACAATTTAGGGCCATTCCTAAAGGACAGTCTTGAGCGCTTGGGGTTCTAGCAGGGGAAGAAATGAGCCTGTATGGTGGGTGAGGGTTGGGAGTGAATCCTCTTCCACAGAGTGTCCATTTTCTGAAAGGACACATGCATCAAGCAGAGAGGGAAGAAGATGACACCACCTAGCCAGATAGGACAGCTAGCTCTACCCTGGTGGTCAGTAGGGTGACAGATGTCACAGCCAACATGCCCTCACATCCACCTAGGAAAGTCTTAGGCATATGCATTTACAAATAGGAAGTCTAAGATAATCAGTGACACCCATGAATTTAGGAAACATTAGAAAAAGAATAGCAAACTAAACTCCAAATTATAAAATGCAGCAAGAAAAAACATGGGTAAGAAGAATCAGAAGGGTTAAATATCCCACCCTAGTACCTTCACATTCTGAAATTAGCTTGAAGAGTACAACTTTCAGAAGAGCTTGAACAATTTAGCAAGACCGTCCCAAAACAAAAACAAAGTAGTAGGCTGGGGGTTGGCACATCGTTCGGTGGTAGCTTGCCTCACCTGCACAAGACACTGGGTTCGGTCTCCAAGACTCCAAAGAAGTAATGATGATAATGGGGCCAGGGTTTAGCTCAGTATTGGAGTACCTACTGAGCAAGTATGAAGTCCTGAGTTCAATTCCTGATACCAAAATAATAACAATAATAAAATAAAAATAGACTATAGGTAAGCCTTGCGTAGCATGAGTGCGGAGCTATAAAAAAGTCATAAAAGTTGAATTTCTGCAAAGTAATCTTAATAATCAATGGGACGATGTTATTTCTGTGGCTTAGCTTTAACAATTTTTGTCAAAACAATAAATATTGTATTAATGAAGGTTATAACTTTTCAAAAAAGGAAATACTTTAATTTTTTATATTTCTAATATTTTAAATAATGTGCTAAATGAAAGTTAATTTTGTTTTCCAATTTCACTTTACTGTCAACTTAAAATTATTAACATTGATAGATGCATAATTCAGGAAAATTAGGAAATCTATCATTATGAAAATACTTAAAGACTTTACAATACAGTGAGTTTTGCTGTAATTGCTTTGTGTTGTGATTCTGGGGATTGAACACAGGGCCTAACACTAACATAAGAGCTCTATCATTGAGCTACATTCGCAGCGCTTATATGTTTTTAATAACAGAAAGATGGATCATAATATATTGGCAGTAGAATGTAGTTGTTTGTCTGTTTTTAGCAGATGGTAAAAATTATGCTAAAAAATACATCACTGTATTAAGTGTATTTTTCTCTGTGTGGGATATCTTTTCTAAAATGTTATATTTTTTTTCTCATTTATTTTTATTTTATTGTAATACAAATGTCAATCAGACAGTTTCAAAACACCATAACCATACAGAGTCGATGAAATAATACATTGCAAACTGTTTTCATAACGTTTTGGTATTGTACAAGGTGCATACATGATATTATATTTACAGGTTTTTATACAGCTGAATTATATCAAAGATTGAATAATTATTTACCTAGTGGATGACCATAGCACTAAAAG
>PVKA01010081.1:23661-65864 GCA_004027165.1 Ctenomys sociabilis | reverse complement strand
GCGAAAGCAGGAGAATTGCTGTGAGTTTGAGGCCGGCCTGAGCTGCAAAGTGAGTGCTGGGCCACTGCAAACTCAGAGTGAGACCCTGTCTCAAAAAGACAAAAATAAATAAATAAAATAAAATAAAGTAAATGAGAAGAGTCACATGGCACTGATGCATCTACTCCCATCCTCCTGTGAGTGTGGCACCCTCAGCGCCTTCCTGCCTTTCTGCCTGGTGCTTCCACTCCTTTCCCCCTGCCCATCTCAGAATCTTCTGCAGGGCCTCCTGGGCCTTGCAGCTGGCCCATTCTGACACATTTGCTTGTGGGTTTTGATACGCTCCTGGAAGAATCTTGTTAGGAACACCTTGGGCCGAATGAACCCTCATGAATAAGATCAACCCTGTGGGTAAGAAAGAGTCCTTGGCAGAGAATGCTTATATATCATGATTGAATGCAATTTTGCTCCTAAATCAACATTTTTTCTTCCTGATTTCTGTAGAAAAATTAACTTATTTTTGCTTAATGTGGAGCCACGTATCTATGACTCCAGCACTCAGGAAGATGAATTAAGAGAACTGTTTTCTGAGACTGTCTCAATAAACAAACAAAATACAAGAACAGCCAAAGTTTTCAAATGACAGGAATACTTCAAAAGCCATCGTAGGAAATTCACACGGAGTGGTGTTCATTTCACTGATCAATATAGTAAAATGTCCTCTGACTTTCTTTCTTCTTAAGTCTGCATTTCTGTTTCACCCCAGAGCTCAGAAAACACCAGGACACCCTGGTCCTGTCAGCCCTAAATCCACTCCCCGTGCTCCCTCTGCAGGGCCTGCCTTGTGGGATGAGAGGAAAGGGCAGCCCAGGGTGGCAGATCTGGGAGAGCTGGACCAGGACTGCTGGGTGAGGCTTTGTCTTCCCTATTCCTGAGGCTGGAGGAAGAGTGACACAGACAGGAAAGGTTTTTGTCTCACTTCTTTATCTATCTGTATCACTGTGGTTTCAGTACCATCAGTGTTCCATGACAGACAATAATAATCAGCCTCATCCTCGGCCTGGGCTCTGCTGATGGTCAGGGTGGCTGTCGTTCCTGAGCTGGAGCCAGAGAATCTCTCAGAGACGCCTGACGGCCGCTCACTATCTTTGTATATTATTCGCACAGGAGTCTGCCCTGGCTGCTGCTGCTGGAACAAATATGCATATTGTTTTGGCAGTGCCTCCCCAGAGCAGGTGATGGTGGCTGTCTCTCCCAGGGCCACTGACACTGAAGGAGGTTGTGTCAGGACATAGGAGGCCATGGCACCTACAAGAGAGAAGAGAGGGGGACTGTAGAGGAAAACCTATTCCTACAACCCTTCCACAGACTATGCCTGGGCTGAGCTAATAGTTTGGGGCAAGTGCGGCTCAGGTCCCAGGGATGGAGAACTTGGGGACCAGGCCTGGGCAGGTCACCTGTGCACAGAGAAAGGAGCATTAACAGGAGGTGAGTCCAAGCCATGATGGAGAAATGCCAGCGCTCTGGGTCCTGAGGTCGACAAGCTGGGCCACCCAGGCCTCTCTTATTCCCCCCTGGGTCCCTTGGGCCAGTGTTCAGTGGTTATGCAAAGTGACTCCTCCCCTGGGGTTCAGCACTGAGGACCTCAGGGAACTTTCCTCTCAGCCATAGGGGTTGGAACAGCAGACTGAGGAGTCAGGATGGAGCCCCATTTCTTCCAACTACTTCTTTGGAAGAAAAATCAGTCCTGTCCTCTGAGATCCCCAGTCCTAGTTATTGCCTGTAGTGTGACCCTGGGAGTCCTGTCTCAGCTGTCCTGGCCTGTAGTGGTGTGATGGATGAAGCTCAGTAGGGCTGCGACCTAAGTTCTTCTGACAGACGGGACATAGCACCTAGCTCTGCAGAGGATGGGCTATGGACACCTTACCTTCTTCTTCCTTGAAATCGCTGGTCCCCTAGATGCACTTTGGTTTCATGTTTGTAATCTCATTGGGAGGAGGCCCTGGTTATTAAGGGTACTTGTTAAATCCTTTCACATATGACATTATTGCTTGAGAACTAGTGGTGCATTTCTGCCGTCCCTGCACTCTGGGAGGCTGAGACAGGATGTTTGTAAGTTTGAGCTCAGCCACAGCAATTGAACAAGAACCTAATTCAAACAAAACAAAAAAAGTCTACTTTTGTAGACTCATCCAAATTTTCGAAACAGAATTTTCAAAGTTTATGCTGTCATTTCACTGGCTGTGTTTTTTTTTTCTTTTTATTACTTCCTCCCACCCAAAGGAGATAAGCAATTGGACTGGTGTTGTGGTCCAGCTTACGTTTTGTCTACTTGATTGGATGGAGATCTACCTGGAGAATTTATAAATCACACTTTGGGAATGACAAGATGGGTCACCAAGGAGTGAACCTGGTTCTTCTAGCTGCTGCCACTCTGGCGCTGCTGATCAGTGCTTTACTTTCTCACCGCTCTGAGTAAATATCTTTGCCTTGTCCCTCCCTTCTGCCATGATGTTTCCATCATGGAGCCAGCTGGCTGTGGACCGAATCTCCCGAAGCTGTGACCCAAAGCCTCTTCTCTTTTAAGTCATAGGTGTGGTGCACTGTGTCTGAGCTAATAGAATTGGAGCTCATGTATTTAGAGTGAGTTTTTTGGATATCAGATTTCTGACATTTGTTGAATATCAGAAAACACACCAAGCTTAGAAACATCCTTCAGGGTTGTGGTCTCTGCTGAGGTCTCCAGGGTTGTGGCTACACAGAGCTGAGCAGGAGGGCATGTGGTCATGGGCTCTTGTATCTGGGAGTATCCTGCCCCTGGGCCAAGGGTGGCACTCAGGTCACAGCTGTGATTTGGCAGGTGAGAATCCACCATCCCTGAATTTTTCCCTCAGTTCCTCTGTCAATGCCCCATGCAGGGATGAGGTCTGAAGTGTCCCCTCCTCTACCTGACCTGAGACTTCATCTGAGCACTAGAGCTGCAGTGCCACAGCAGATGTGCCTAGAGATAGGAAGAGGCGAGGTCAGGCAGGAGTGATCAGGGAGTTCTTGAAGGGCACCGAGCAGAGGCACAAGCTCCCGGGCCACTGCTAGACAGTGTGAAACAGGGTCCTAGATGTTCAGAGGGCCCGGGCAGCCATGCTGGGTTAAGGACAGCCAGGAGCCCTTTGCACTCGCACTCAACTCCCCGCTAGAGTTCTGGCATCAGCCTCAATTCTGTTTCCTGTCTGTATACTTGAGTAACAGTGTGTGAGCCTGATCCTCAGAACATGGTGACAAGTGCCCGCCCTGACTTCTAATCCAAGGGCCAACCTTTGGACTCCCATTGACCCATAGACATAGTCTTTTCTGTTGTTGCTTTGTTTTGGAGTAATCTACTTTATTTTTTCCCACAACAAAATGGTCTTTCATTTATACTTCTGCAAAGTTAGTAACATGTGGGCTGGGGAGATGGCTCAGTGTAATAAGCGCTCCCCTGGCAAGTGCAAGGGCCTGAGTTCAATCAGTTCCACACACACACACACATACACATACACACACAAAAAGTAACATGTGATGAAAAGTTGCTAGTGACTAATAGCCAACTTTAACCAGACTGGATGTTCATCTCAGGAGTGAGGTAGCTAGTGTACTGTAGGCATTGAGGCCTAGTCCCATCTACACACATCTGATCAATTTCCTAGCTTCTATGGCTCCCAACATATCCCCCTTTTTTGTTTTGTTTTGTCAGAGATAAATGCTCAATTGTACTTAGAGAAGCTGTATTTGGAGAAGTCTTTAAAGGACCTTTTTATACTTTTGATGCTAGTCCAAAGATTGTCAGTACTTGAAATCAGCAAAGTAACCCAACATAGTTCAATAGACCATAATAGTAGTGGGTTAGCAGCAGAACTGGCAATTGTCAGAAGTTGTTGACTTGAGCCTTTTACAGTTCACCATATTAATACAGCTTTATCTTTTATAATTCATGATTACACTTTTCGGCTGGATGGTTAAGATCAAGTTAAAGCAAAACCTACATAACTAAAAATGCAACTTTTGCTACTTGACAAGGGCAGTCAAATCCCCTCAGGATTTACCCTTGAACCACGTATAGCACCTTGTACATCTTTTGTCAGTGTCAGCCATCTGGATGGGTCATAGCCTTTGCTTGACCAGTTTGGTCTCTGTGAAAGCCTGAGATAATTTTTTTTTTTCTCTAGGCGACTTTCCTTAGGCGCATTATGCATCTTTGATCACTTTCCTCTGTGGTTCCATAATCTCCTTGATCAGAAAATTTGGGAGTTACAGGATGTCACAGCAGAAGTTCTCTGAGTACTCACTGACCTTGAAAGGCTAGGGCCAAAGTGTAGATGGGCTATCCTTTTAGCCCATCTATCTCTCTAATTATTGGCTTGCAAACTATAGTTGCCAAACATCCAAAAGAGAAGCTTAATCTCTGGCTGTAGCTCTGCTGGCTCCTGTTGGTCAGAGAGACTCATAACAGGGACTTTTCACCTCCATGTGACTCTCAAACTGCTGTCACTTGAGAGAGTAAGGACAGAGTCCAGCCTCATTCTGTTACTATATATGTGTGCTCACCCTGCCCTGCCCCATGCAGCACAGTGAGGTGGGAATTTTAATGTGCAGGGAAGTGAAGCAGGTTCAGCTCTAACAACTGAATCTGAACTGCAAAGCTTTCTCTGTAGTGTTTTGGTAATAAAATGGAACCTACAGAAAAAGCTAGCAGATTCTCTAAAGTTTCTAGGAGTGTAGAAAACATTGTGCCACCTCATACAGCACTTACATACTTGTCCTTATATATAAAAAGCAAAACATACGTGACCCTCTCTCCAATAATAGACACTGCAATATCATTGGCTCACTGGATGTTTCTGGGTCTGAAACTCAATGGTGTGTTCACATTAGCATCATGTCCATCATCATCATTATCATTAGTATTAGCCCTACTGCAGTGTTCCACACACACACATAGGGTCCATGGAAGAGGCCCTCATCATCAATTGAATGTGTCCTAACGCCTGTGTCATGAAGTGACATCCAGTTGAGTGTGTTGGTCAGCTTTCCCATCTCTGAGACCATTCTTGATCCCAACAGTTTGGGACACAAGAGGTGTAATTTGGCTCAAGGTTCTGGGGGATTCACATGGCTTGGAGGCCCTGGAGCAGAAGCATTGAAGCACAAGGTATGGGTAGTAGGGAAAGATGGGGCAGCATCTGTATTGTGTAGTGAGTATGGAGGCAAGAGTGGGGTTTGGGAGTAGGTCTGGGTGCCCTGGCGATGCTAACTGAGCCCGGGTTGTGTGGGCTTCTTTCTAATGCCCTGTGATCCTTGGCTGGTGATAGCTGCCTCTTACACAAATCAGCTTTAGCTCAGGGCATGTACTGCACATTCTTTGTGGTATCTGGGGCAGGACTCAGCCCCACAGACAGTGAGAGTGGAGGGGCAGCTCTGCAGCCCACTGTGCAGGATAGGCCTCTTCTCTTGCATGCTCCAGGCAGATGTCTGGATGTCCCATTGTATGGATGAAATCTCTACCCTAGACTGTGTCCATATAAATGCCTGTGTCCACAGTAGGATCTGGAGGTTATTCACTAAGCAAGTGATTGAAGCCCCTCTAGGTGGGAAAATATCTGTATTATTGAGGGGTTCTGAGTTGCAGTACAGAGGACAGGAGGCTCTCGTAGAGATTTGTCATAGTAATTGAGACACAGTGGACATATTTTCAGTTTAAACACTTATTTATTATAATTTTCTTTTATCTTGAAGAGTAGAAACAAAAGCAAGAAAAACAACTACAGACAAAGGGCAACGTACAGTAATATATATATTATAGATTTTTGAAACAAGAATACATGATTAACAATGAACAACATGTTATCTATTTTTATCATCGAATCTGTTGCTCAGATTAACAGATATGTTATGCAAGATGGGGCATATGATTGAATATTACCACGTGTTTTCAAGAAATAGTAATTTTTTTCTTGTCTCTCTTACTTTTATTACCTTTTTCTAAAGTCTTACTATAAAGAGAGTATGGTAGTCATTGATGTGATGTTACAAATGGTACACATTTACAAGACTAAGATGACAGGTATCACAAGCATAGACCTTGTATTATATATTGCTGTCTTCAGTGTATTTGCTTAGATCATAGTTATCTGCGTACAGAGTTAATCAAGGTGAGAATGATACACATTAACTACTATTTTCATAATACTAATGGAAATTCTTAGTAGCCAGCTTGTACATGTATCTGCATGTTTTTTCCCCTACCATTTTTTCTATGTTTTCTCCTTTATTTCCTCTTCATTGTTTAATCCTTTAGTTCCATTTGTTTCTATTCAACTGTATCTATTACACTTCTCAGGTTTTATTTTTTCTATAGGGTTCTTACACTAGGGAGACAATATGATATTTACACATGGAGGTCTGGTTTATTTCACTTGTGAGTGTAACCTCAAGTTGCATCCACTTGCATATGAAGGCCTCTAAGTTGTTATTCTTTATGGCTGCGTAATTCTTCATTATATAAAAATACGCATCTTTTTCATCCATTCTTCAAGTGATGGGCATTTTGGTCACTTCTGATATTTGGTTTTCACCAATGTGCTGCTATAAACATAAGTACACATATATCACTATGATATGAGGTTTTCAGTTCTTTTGGGAAAATTCCCAGAAGAGGAATAGCTCAGCTGAATTGGATTTCCAGTTCTAGTTTTCTGAGGAGTCTGTACACTGATTTCCATAATGGTTGTACCAGTCTGCATTCCCACCAGCAGTGGAGAAGGAAACCTCTTTTCCCACAGCGTCTCCAGAATTTGTTGTTGAGTGAATTCTTTAGGATAGTCATTCTTTCTGGGGTAAATGGTATCTCAATGTTATTTTAATTTGCATTTCTCTAATGGCCAGTGATGTGGAGCATTTTTTCATGTATTTATTTACCTCTTGTATTGTCTCCTCTGGGAAGTGTGTATTCATCACAGATGTTTATTTTTGGGTTGGGTCTTTATATTTTGGTGACCTAATTATTTTTCATTCTTGATATACTCTAAATAGAAGACTTTTGTCTATGTGATTCTTGGTTGAGATTTTTTTCTAAACTTGTGGGTTGTCTTTTCACCCTGTTGATAGTACCTTTTGATGATGTGCAGAAACTTCTCAATAAGAGGAGGTCCCAGTTGTTGATTCTTTCAAGTATTTCCTTGATTTTTGCTCATGAAATGTTTGCCTACCCATATATCTTCAAGATTTCCACGTAGTTTCTCTTCCAGGAGATTTAGTGTTTCTGTTTTAATGTTTAGATGTTTAATCCATTTTGACATTAGCTTAGTGCATAGTGATAGACCTGGGTCTATCTTTAATTTTTGGCATGTAGAGAGCCAGTTTTTCCACCACCATTTGTTAAAGAAGCTATCTTTCTTCCAGTGAGCATGTTTGGCCCGTTTGTCAAAGATAAGATGGCTGAGTGTGTTTGCAGTTGTGTGTGCATGTTGTATTCTGTTCCATTCATCCTCAAGTCTATTTTTTTGCCAGTATCATGCTGATTTTATCCCAGTAGCTTTGTAGTACAATTTCAAGTCAGGAAATGTAATGCCTCCTGCCTTGCCTTGGTTGCCCAGGATTGCCTTTCCTATCCTAGGTCTTTTCTGGTTCCAAATAAATTTTAGGAATGATTTCTCTATATCTGTGAGGTATGTTGGTAATATTTTTATAAGGCTTGCATTAAATCTGCATAATAATTTGGGAGCATGGCCAGTTTCACAATATTGGTTTTCCTATCCAGGGGCAAGAAATGTCTTTCAGTTTTCTGAAATCCTCTTTTATCTCTTTTTTCAGAGTACTGTAATTTTCATTGAGTATATCTTTGACTTCTTTCATTAGATTAATTCCTAGATATTTCATTTTTTGTGTGCTATTATAAAGAGTATTGTTTCTCTAATTTCTCTCTCAGTGTGTTTGTTGTCAGTGTAGAGGAATGCTATTGATTTTGGGGTATTAATTTTGTAACCTGCTATTCTACTGAATTTATTTATTAATTATAGAAGCTTCATTTGGATTTTTTGGGTCTTCCTAGTACAGTATCATGTTATATTCAAATGATGATAGTTTAAGTTCTTCTTTACCTATTCTTATTTCTTTTATTTCTCTCTCTTCTAGTGGCTGTACATGATGATCCCAGATCTACACTGAATAGGAGTGGTTATAGAGGACATCCTTGTCTTGTATCTGATTTGAGAGTAAAAGATTTCAGTTTTGCCCATTTGGCTGTTGGATTATCATAGATGCCTATTAGCAGATTGAAACAGAAGCCATCTATTCCAATGTTCTGTAGGGCTTTGACTATTAATGAGTGTTGAACTTTGCAAAAAGCCTTTTCTGCATCAATTGAGATGATCATGTGGTGTTTGGATGTGTCTGTATTGATATAGTGTATTACTTTTATAGATTTGTATATGTTGAGCCATCCTTGCATCCCTGGGATGAATCCTACCTTATCATGGTTTATAATCTTTTTTTCTTATATATTTACTAAAGGGTCTACAGGGTCTCACCATACAGATTGGACTTGTAGTGATCCTTGCTGTTTTTAAATCTTCCAAGTGCTGAGATTACAGGTGCGCACTACCATGCCCAGTCTCATTTGCTATCTCAGTGCAGGGCTGGCATGGCAGGCTGGAGATTGAACTCCCAGCACCTGTATCTGCCTAAGTAGGCACTTTAACCCACTGAGCAACTGGCCAGCCCTGTTCTTCCCAATTATTTGCTGTATTCTATTTGCTAGGATTTTATTGAGGAACTTTGCGTCTATATTCATGAGGGAGATTGACCTATAATTCTCTTTTTTTAGTTGTGTCTTTCCCTGGTTTTGTTATCAGTATAATACTTGCCTCCAGGAATGATTTTGTGAGTACTGCTTCCTTTTCAATTTCATTGAACAATTGAAGGAGTGTATGGATTATACATTCTGTAAATTTATTGTAGAATTCAGCTATGAATCCATAGACTAAACCTGGGCCTTAGTTTGTCAGTAAATTTTTTGCTACATTTTCAATTTCATTAGCTGATATTGTATTATTGAGAGTTCTTACATATTCTTGATTTAGTTTTTAAAATTTGTACCTGTCTAGGAATACGTCTATTTCTTCTGTGAGAGTAAAGATTTTTCAGTGTAGCTATTGATGGTCTTTTGAATTTCCACTGGGTCTCTAGTAATTTCACCCTTTTTGTTCCTTATTGTTTCATTTTGAGATTTTCCTTATTCTTTTTGATGAGGTTAGCTAGGGATTTCTCAGTTTTATTTCATATTTCAAAGAATCAGCTTTTTGTTTTGCTAATTCTTTTTATTGTATCATTTTTTCTCAATTGCATTAATTTCTGCTCTAATCACTATGATTTCTTCCTTTCTTTGGGCTTTGGGCTTGGTTTGCTCTTCTTTTTCTTGACACTTCAAGTACAGCATCAGGGTATTTATTTGTTCCCATTCTGCTTTCTTAATCTTTGAGTTCACTGTTATTAATTTCCCTTTAAGAACTTCTTTCACTGCATCCCGCAAATTCTAATAAGATGCAAAAAATTTTTGCTGGACTATAGGTATTGTTTAATTTTTTGTTCATTTTTATCTCTAGCCCATTGTTTGCTGAGGAGGTTGTTATTTAATTTCCGTGTGTTTATGGGGTTTTTGTCATTTATTTCCAGTTTGATTGCATTGTGGTCAGATCATATGCATGAAATAATTTCTGTTTTCTTACATATGCTGAAGCATGACCTATGGTGTAGTATGTTGTCTATTTTAGAACACATCTGATGTTCAGCTGAAAAGAATGTGTATTTTTTTTCCAAACATAAATATTATTTATTGGTATAAATAATCATACATGACATACATCATCTTTCTGTAGTGACCATATAATGAAGTATCTAAATAACTGAATTTTTAAGGAAATAAATGTCTTTTAAGCACCAAAACTTTTACTTATTTGTTGAAACATTTCTTTTAGATAATTTTAATTACATTCTATTGAAATGAGCATTTTTCTTTGAAGTTCTCTATGCATCATTTCCCTCTTTAGAAAAGGAGGACTTCTACAGGTTCCCTCTTCTCTATAGTATTGCCTATGTCATTCTAAGTTCCCATTAGATGATTCTTATCTTAAGTTTTTGCAAAAAAAATTGGCTAAGGCTGACAGAAGACTGGATAAGTGCCCAGGAGCTTGAGAGAAGACTGAGGTGCAATAATCACGATGGCAATTTCAGTGGCTCAGGGCATCACAGTGACTCCATTCTGAATATATCATGTTTATCTCTTTTGATCAGGTCAACAGCATTTTCAATTACATCAAAGTCTCAGCAGTTATTCAAAACTTCAAAAATGTAAACTTAAATAAGACAGGGAAAAATAATTATGCACAATATATATAGAATTAGTTTTTCTACTTCTAGCAATATATTTCCATTTTAAATTTCCTTTTAAATATTCCCAAATACTTTTTCTTGGCACTCTCTTGATCTATAAAGTTATTTTAAAACAATGGAGTTATAAATTTCAATTTAAAGTAGTACTTGTGGACACCAGTTATCATCTAAGTTAAAAATTATCAAATGAATTTATTAGTTATGGAAATATAAGCAATCAACAAGATGCATGCGGGTATTAGGCTACAATAGGTAAAAATCTACAGTTAAAGAAGTAATAGCCCCCAGGGTACTTATTAGGAACTAAAAGCCTATTATACAAGTTCTATAAAGCAAATAAGATACATGTAATTCTGACAACACTCCCCAAAGTGACATGGGGACACATTATGTACAACCCTTGCTGATAAAATTCTGAGGTCATGTTAACCTAACCTAACTTCACCAAAAATTATTTTAGCAGCTAAAACATGGCATTATAACCTGGTAAGTCAGAAATACATCTAAGTTCCATAATGAAAAGCTACATTTTACTAGATGACACCAGGGAAATAAAATCATCCATAATGATTTATAAAACAGAGAAAAGGACTATGCTTTTTAAAAACAACATTTCTGAGAGGTATCTTTTTGACGATAAAAATAGAACGAATATGTCCAAATAATCCATCAGCAGACAAGGTTCAGATGATCTCGGACACGCTCTTCCAAGTGGAACTATGTCCAAATCACAGAAGAGGGAGCACACTTAGGAAACTTAATAACAACAACTCTTCCCTTTCCTTGTAGTTAACAATTGGGTATCTTTTCCTATTATCAGGCTCCATCCTGCCAAAGCATTTTCTGTGTACAAGCTGACAACACCAGAGAAGTTGTCATCTTCTTTCTTTCCAACTCTTAGGACTGGTAGCCAAAGTATCTTTGTTGCTCAAATAACCCATGCCATCTGCCAGCAGTTCCTCCATCCTGAGTGCCATCTGCCAGTCTCTCTGCTTCAAGTCCATGCCATGTTGCCTGTTCACTGTTTCAAATGACTCTTGTCTTTGTCTTCAACAACATCTGCCAAGACATCATCTGGATCTAGGATTCCTCCATCTGTATACTCTAAGTGATGAATCTTTACCCAGTAACCAGGATCCATTTTAAAAATCGGGTAACATTTGTGCAGCTTGTGGACAACTTCTCAGCCCCACTTTGCCAGCCTCATAGCCACACTTCTCCCACCAGCATCTTCCACCATCCCATGTCTCTTCTCCATTGCTCCACTCTCATCAGGCAGCACAGTATGTATTCTCTTTTCCAAAACCATAATGTGTCAGAGTACAGCTATTCACTGGTGTTCAGCTCAGAGGACAAATTTAAGCCCTGTGTCTCAGAAATGACACATCCTTTATGCTGATAGTTATATTAAATCCAAGGTATACTAAATCTTCTCGCGGGCCTTCAGGTACCGTGCCAGCGCCTGCTGGGTCAGCTCCCGCACGCGCAGCTGGCCCTGCTGGCAAGGCACCACGATGCCGGTCCCGCCGAAGCACACGGTCCCTTCATCGTGGACGGGAACCGCCGGCGCAGCCAAGAATGTGTATTCTGATGTGGTTGGGTGGAATACTATGTATATGTCCACTAACTCCATTTGTTCAAAGGTCTGGTTCAATTCTGCTGCAACTTTACTAATTTTTATCTGCTTCACCTATCTTTTGGGGATAAGGGAGTGCTAAAGTCTCTTATTAAGACCGTGGTATTGGATATTACATTTCTCATGTCCATTAAGGTTTGTCTGTATAGTTGGGTGCTCCCATATTTGCTTCATACATTTATATGACTGTTGTCTTCTCCCTTTTATTTTTCCGCTAACCAGTATGTAGTGGCCTTCTGTATTTTGTTTGATCATTCTTTTTTTGAAATTCAGACTGTGTGCAAACAGGATTGCTATCCCTGATTTTTTTTTTAGGTTGTGGGGCATGTAGTATTGTTTTCCATCCTTTGATTTTTGGCCTGTGAATTTCTTTATGAGTTAAATGTGTTTCGTCTAGAGCATATTTTTGGATTTTGCTTCCTAATCCATTCTGCCAATCTATTTCTTTTAATTGGTGAATTGAGTTTATTTACATTGATGGTTATAAGTGAGATGTATTGACCTATGTCTCACACATTATTTTCCTGCTGTTGTTTACCTGTTTTTCTCCTGTGTTTTAATTTTTTTTGCCTTATTTGGTGGGTTCTTTCCATTCACATACTAGAGTTGTGGTCATTTTGATCCCTCTCTAGAATATCTTTTAGTAGTCTGGGTATGACTGGCTTTGTCATCATGAATTTCTTTAGTTTTGTCATGGAAGTATTTCACTTCTCCATTAAACTTGAAAGAGATTTTCAGGGCATATAAGTCTGGGTTGGAATTTATTTTCTTGAAAGATTTGAAGTGCTTTGCACCATGCACTTTTTGACTTGATGGTCTGTGAAGAGCAATCTGCCATTATCCTGTTGGGTTTTCCTTTAAATGTGATCTGTTTCTTTTGTCTAGCAGCTTTAAATATACTGTTCTTGTGCTGAATTCTGGAATCTTGATTATTATATGTCTGGGTGTCTTTTTTATTTGGATTGATGTTATTTGGAGTTCTATATGCTTTAGTTACTAAATGTCAGATTGTTTTCCCATATTTGGGATGTTTTCTGCTATTACTTCTGCCCATATTCTTTTTATATGATTTGTATTGACTCCTTCTTTCTCACTGATGTCTATTAATCTTATGTTGTTAATCTTTACATCATCTTTCAGATGTTGAATTATTATTTCCTAAATCCTACTTGCTTTCAGAGATCTTTCATTAGCTTTTAACTAGTGCAACAGTATCTTCAAGCCCTTAAAGTCTTCCTTCACTTTCATTCAGATTTTTTGCCAACTTTTAATTGAATAATTGATATCTTGAATATCTCTTTGAATCTGCTTCATGCATTTGGTTTCTTTGATACATTGCTTGTTCAAGGTTTCCATAATGTTTTTATTCTCCTGTTTTTATCAGTGTCTTTTTTTAGAAGCACTTAGTAGTTCATTCATTATAGTTATCATTTCTTTTTTTTTTCCTTCGGAGACTATTTCTGATCTGATTTTCTCTACACCTTTTTGCAGTTGTTTCTTTACTTCAGATGCAATTATTTCAGAGATTTCAGGTGTGTGGCTTCAAATTCGTTCTAGGTTAGTGGCTCCTATGTTTGTTCTGGGTGAGCTTGGGGCCTGAAAATGCATTTTGCTCCTTTTGCTCTCTTTGTCATTTTCTATTTCAGAGGAAACTTTTTATTTTGATTTCTGTGATCTTTTTGGTGAAAGTTTGACATTTAGCTCTATCACTATGACCAGAACCTCTCTCTATAGAGTCTGTTCTTTAAGGTTCTCCTCTGTGTCAAAAATTCTTGTTTTATGTGTGTCCCAAGGATTTATCCTCTCGTTTTTAAATTTTATATATTTAGCAAGGTTCAACAAGGTCTCATTACAGTAGATTAGACTTGTAATGAATCTCTTGTTTTCAGCCTCCCAAGCACTGGAATTTTAGGCTTGTGCCACCATGCCCAGTCTCAATCTATGTCTTAGACTGCCCTGGGGGTGGGGCTGGCATAGCATTCTAGGATTCAAACCCCTGTCTCCACACTCTGCCTAAGCAGATGCTTTAGTCCACTGAGCTACCTGACCAGCCCTTGCCCTCTCTTTTGATTGAGAGTTACATGTTGATTTCTGTTTGGCAATGATCTCTGACCTTTGGTGTAGAGCTTTTGTGCAGTTATTACCCAATATCTTCTGATATTATTACCCAAGATCACATGGTTAAGGCAGATATATTTTCTATTTACAGTACTACAATTAGCAACACTAATAATGGGTAGTGAAATTTAGCAATTGAAAAACTTTCGTAACTAACAGGTTTGTATTTTAAATGATAAGAGCCGACATCTTGATTGTATAGCTAAGCAGATAGTAAATTGGGAGTTTGTAAATTCATTCCCCTAAGTTCCTTCTGGTCACCTCCCCTTGATGTGTCTGGAGTTTTTGGAGGCAGACTAGTTCACCCCAGTTACCTCTCTCTCTCTCTCTCTCCCTTTTCTCTCAAATGCTCTTATAGATCTGAATCTAGCCTTGTGCCTCAGTTTACTGGTCTGGATCTATGAAGTTGAATTCGTCCACCTGGGCCTAACTTGGATCTGGCTCCTGTGTCCCATGGAAGTGAATCTGATGTGCTCCGCTGGTTACATGTTCTGCTCCTGGCTGGCTAGAACTCTCCCCTAGGCTCCCTGCAGGGATTTTTGCTATGGGATCTCATACCAGGCCTGTCCCCAAGAGGTTTTAGCAAGCAAAACCACACTCTGGGTCTGTTCACAGGAGGTCTAACAAGTTATTTAAACACTGTCTAGACTTATGAATCACAGCTAAGACAACTTCTTATTTTCTTTCCTTTTCTTTTAATCTTTCTTATTTTCTTTCCTTTTATCTTTGCTAAAGAATGAGCCTGTTCAGTTCCTTTACTAGACCATTAAATGACTCATTCACTAGATATATAGAGTTGCATACAGCACGAGCACTATTTTATGTATATAGAGGAAAGGCCAAAGGAATCTACACTTCGATGAATTCACTTCTACTTTTGTTTAATTCCCTTCTACTTACATAAATCCAGTATTATATTATCTACTGTTACAACATGGAGCTGCAGAACTGTACTATATATTAAAATTGGAAAAAGTTATTATATTTTAAAAACAAAAACAAAGGCTGGGCTTGGTGGCACACCCTGTAATCCCAGGTCTTGGGAGGCTGTAAACAGGGGGACACTATGAATCTGATCTAGTAGTGAGACCCTGAACACCATGTAGACCCTTCCATAAAAAAATAAAAAAAAATAAATACAAACAAAAACAGAATACTGAAGTTTTCTAAACAAAACTTATGGAACTGTACAAAAAACTTTTTTTTTTTTAAAAAAAAGAAAGGAGTTGGAAGTCCCAGAGGCAGGTCATAAGTCTGAACAACACAACTTGCTGGTAAGTCTGAGCAGTGGTTAAATGTGCAGTCTATTAAACAAGGAATGTCAGTATTATACTTTTTTCTATATTTTATTCTATATTATAATGGACAGTATAGTATGGTAACTACTTTTAGTTAGTATTTTTAATCAAAAAAAGATGACAGTAACTCTTCAAGAGAGTGCACACTTTAAGCTGTAACACATCAATATTGAAACCTGTTCAATATACTTTAAGTGACTACACAAAAATATTTCATGAACAGAACAGGCACATACACATCTTCACTTCGTTGGTACACATAAGCTAGTTGACTTTAAATTATTTTAACTTTAGTACTCCAGAGTTTAACATTTTACGTCAGTCATTATTTGAGACGATATATGAGAATTATGTCAGGCTCCAATTTTGTTTTCTTTCATAAAACACAAGAAAAAGTCAGATATAGTTGCTGCATTTAGATGTGTCACAAGAATTAAGGGGAAAGCCAGTGTGTTCTGCTTATTGAGTGTCTTTAAAGTTCCTGATGTTCAGCTTTGGGGTGGTTCATCTTCGTTTTTTAGTAACCTTTGTAGAAACCTTGCCATGGACAACTCATGCACAGGCTATCCTGAAAGAACTGGGTAGTGGATACAGTGCCACGTAGAAAGTAGCAGCAAAAACTCAACATCAATACAGGGAGCTCTAAAGCAGGAAGCCCTTTCTGGGACCATACCTTGGGGTGGGAGTTTGTGTTCATGGGCATAGATATTCATTAAAGTGAAATACTCTGAGGAGGAACATGAGCCTAGGGAAGGCAGAGCTCTATCCACAGCACTTTCCAGTGTGGGCACTTCTGGGATGAGACAGAAGTCTGAGCTTAAAGGGTTTGCTCGCTCCCGCTGATGAGGGGATGCAGGGAGGTCTCAGGAAGTCTACTGCACTGCTGTGCTCAGTTTAGGATCCCAGACTGCCAGGGGATTTGGAGCTTCAGAGATGAATCAGGCTTGTCGAGTATGTATCTGGATTGTTTGTGCAATGCATTGGCACAGTCGCTATTATATAGAAATCCAAGGTAATAATAATTGATAGATGTCTCCATCTCGTTATTCTTCTTTAGGACCCTCCAAGTAGAGTTTACAATGCAGAGAGACTATACAGAAGACTGCCACGGAGGGCAGAATTTCTCATATGTGGGTGAGCTGTACAAGACCTGCTCAACGCTTGGTCTCCAGTATTCCTGGTGGTCGGGGAAGTGTTAATTCAGGCAGCTAAGTAGTTTATGTCTCAGTTCCCCATCGGTGGGTATTACTGTGCTATAGTAACCACTGCTGTCTGCTGACAAACAGTAATAATCAGCCTCATCCTCAGCCTGGGCTCTGCTGATGGTCAGGGTGGCTGTCATTCCTGAGCTGGAGCCAGAGAATCTCTCAGAGATCCCTGATGGCCACTCACTATCTTTGTATATTATTTGCACAGGAGTCTGTCCTGGCTGCTGCTGCTGGAACCAATATGCATACTTTTTGGCAGTGCCTCTCCAGAACAGGTGATAGTGGCTGTCTCTCCCAGAGCCACTGATACTGAAGGAGGTTGTGTCAGGACATAGGAGGCCATGGCACCTACAAGAGAGAAGAGAGGGGGACTGTAGAGGAAAACCCATTCCTACAACCCTTCCACAGACTATGCCTGGGCTGAGCTAATAGTTTGGGACAAGTGTGGCTCAGGTCCCAGGGATGGAGAACTTGGGGACCAGGCCTGGGCAGGTCACCTGTGCACAGAGAAAGAAGCATTAACAGGAGATGAGTCCAAGCCATGATGGAGAAATGCCAGCGCTCTGGGTCCTGAGGTCTGCAGCAAGTTGGGTCATTCCAGGCCTCTCTTATTCCCCCTGGGTCCCTTAGGCCAGTGCTTAGTGGTTATGCAAAGTGACTCCTCCCCTGGGGATCAGCACTGAGGACTCTCAAGGAGCTTTCTTCTCTGTTGTTGACATCAGCAAAACAGGCTCAGGCTTCAAGGGTGGAGCCCCAGTTACTGTAGCTTCTTCTTTGGGCACAAGAATCAGTATTGGCTCTCAGGTTCCAGGAACAGTTACCTTCCATAGATTGACTGCAGGAGCTCCGTGTCAAGCTTCCTGGGCTGTTATAGGTGATGGATGAAGCTCAGGAGGGCTGTGACCTCCAGATGCCTGGCCATGGACTGAACTAAGTCTTTATGAGGGATCAACCATGTCACCTGCCTCAGCTGGGGCTGGACCATGGACACCTTTCCTTCTTCTTTATCTTGGTCCCTGAGATGCATGTTGATTTCATGTGTGTAATTTAATTGGAAAGTGGCCCTGTTTCTTTAGAGAATTTGTTAAATCCTTTCATATAGGACATTTTTACTTGATAACTGATCATGAGCTCCTGTATTACCCATATTGTAGGAGCCTAAACAGGAAGTTTATAAGTTTGAGCCAGACAAGGGAAATTTCACAGAACCCTAATGTCAAAACAAACAAAAATTATAGAGAATAAACAACCATAACAAAAAAGAAAAACAAAACAAAAAAATGAGAGCATGAGTTTATAGATGCATCAATTTTTCAAAACAGAATTTTCAAAACATATCTGCTCTTGTCACAGGTTGTGTCTGTTTTCCCCTATGACTTCATCCTGCCCAGGAAAGAAGTAATTGGGTTTGTGTGGTGGTGAAGTTTCATTGTGTCAGCTTGAGTGGATCAGGACCTACTTAGGGAGATAGTAGAGCACAATGTCAAGTATAACCAGGTGCGTTCTGAGGCGTGACCTTGAGAACTGTGTGCGGACTCCAGTCCTTGCCTCTCTGGTCCTGCTCCTCACTTTGCTTCCTCCAGGCCATGACTAGGACATTAGTCTTAGTGACAAATGCTGTGAATTTTTCTGCAATGGAGCCAGCTGTCTGTGGCAGGAATCAAGCCCTTGAAACTGGGAGCCACTGAATGGTGCTCCTTGTTTAAGGCATAGGCGTTGGGTAAAGTATCTCAGTTACTATAGTTGGAACTTATTGGTTGAGCATGATTTTTTAGCTTGTACCCTTGCCAAGTATCAGAGGGAATGCCATGTTCTGTTGGGGTCTCAGGGGTTGTGGTTACACAGGGCTGAACCCGAGGGTGTGGGCTCATGGATCCTTGTAGCCATGCGGTTCCTGCCATTGAAGCAAGGCTGACCCTCAGGTCACCATTGCGACCCAAAGCAGAAGAGACTGTACAGTCACTGGCAGTTTTTCTCAGTCTGTGGATGTTCTCCTGGCTGTAGCTGTGCTGTCCCCTGCTGGTGATGTAGACTCATAACAGGGCCTCAGGGCTGCTTCCCCTTGGACTTTTCATTTCCAGGTGACTCTCAAGCTGCTGTCAGCTGATAGAGTATGAAGAGAGTGCACAATCATTCTGTGACAGATGTGTACACCCTGACCTTCCCGAGCAGCACAGAGACATGGGACTTTAGCTTGTAGAGAAGTGGAGCAGGTGCAGCTCCCATAATAAGTGTAGCTGCAAAGCTTTCTCTGTGTTTGTGTTTTGTTAACAAAATGGAGCCTTCAGAAAAACCTAGGAGATTCTGTAACGTTTCTAGGAGCATAGAAAACATTGTGCCACCTCATACAGTGCTTATATGTTTGTATGGAAAGTATTTGCATATATACTTGTATTGAAAGCAAACCGTATGTGATTCTTTTTCTCCAACAATAGACAGCAATATTATGGGTCACAGATGTTTACCATTGTCATTATTATTAACACTACTGCAGTTCTTCACACACATTTGAGGTCCACAGTGGAGGACCTCTGCATCAACTGAGTATGCCTTTTTGGTAAAACCGGTATTTCTCTTCTGTTCTGACCTGGGGAAGCCCAGTGTGACCACCCAGCAGACACTCTTTGCTCAATCCCTTTCCTGAATCCCCCAGAGGGAAGGGCAGAACTCCAAGGCCTATATTATGTAGTGACATCCAGTTGAATGTTTTTGGTCAGCCTTCCGATCTCTGATGCCATTCCTGACCCCAACAATTTGGGGAACTAGGGGTGTGATTTGGCTCAAGGTTCTAGGGGATTCAGACAATGGCTGGAAGGCCCCGGAGCAGAAACCTTGAGGCAGAAGACGTCGGTAGTAGGGGAAGATGGGGCAGCGCCTGTGCTGTTTGTAGTGAGCATGGAGGCAACAGTGCAGCTTGGGAGTAGGTCTGGGTGCCCTGGCGATGCTAACTGAGCCCGGGTTGTGTGGGCTTCTTTCTAATGCCCTGTGATCCTTGGCTGGTGATAGCTGCCTCTTACACAAATCAGCTTTAGCTCAGGGCATGTACTGCACATTCTTTGTGGTATCTGGGCAGGACTCAGCCCCACAGACAGTGAGAGTGGAGGGGGCACCTCTGCAGGCCACTCTCGAGGGTAGGCCCTTTCTCTGCCGTTTCCAGGCAGGTGTCTGGATGTGCCCCTATGTGGATGAAATCTCTACCCTAGACTGTGTCCACATAAGTGCTTTTATCCACAGTAGGACCTGGAGGTTATTCCACTGAGCAAGTGATTGAAGCCCCTTTAGGAGGGAGGACACCTGTGTTGAGGGGCTCTGTGGTCCAGTACAGAGGACAGGAGGCTCTTGTAGAGAGTCTTCATCATAATTGGGATGCAGTTCACATCAATTCAGTTTAACAACTTATTTATAAAGATGTCTAGACATATATCCACAGCTAAGATAACTCCTTCCTTTCATCCTTTCCTTTTTTCTTTCTTGTTTTCTTTCGTCCTTATTTCCTTTCCTTCACTCCTCTCTTCTTTTGCTATACATCTGCAGTTCTTGTTTCTAGACCCTCAGCATCTTTTGTTTATTCAATATGCTTTGTTTATACAGTAGAAATACTCGTGTAATGACCCAGTTCAGTTCCTTTTCCTAGACCATTAAATGACTCCCTCACTAGATGTAGAGTTTCATGCAGCACAAGCATTACATTATGAACACAGAGGAATGGCTAAAGGAAACACCAATTTGATGGCTTCACTTACACTTACATGAATCCAGAACTACGTTGCCTACCATAACAGCACAGAACTACAGCAGTGTAGTATGTATTATTATTGGCCAAAGTATAATACTTTAGAAAGAAAAAGAAAACACTGAAGCTTTATAAACAAAACTTATGGAACTGTACCAAATTTTTTTAAAGAGATGGATCAGTAGTCCCAGAGGCAGATCATAAGTCTGAATAGCATAACTTGCTGGTAAGACTGCGCAGTGTTTCAATGAGCAGGCTTTTGAACAATAAGTGTCAGTATTATGATGTTTTCTGATTTTACTGTGCACTATAATACAGTGCATAGTACAACAGAGTTAGTATTTTTAATACATGAAAAGATTACAGTAATTGTGTAACACAAAGAGAGTGCACAATTTGAGCTGTAACACATCAATATTGAAACCTTTCCAATATACCTTAAATAAGTACACAAAAATATTTCACAAATAAAATATATATACTTCACTGGAACACATCATCTTATTGACTTTAAATTATTTTAACTTTAATACCCTGTGGAGCTTACCATTTTATGTCAGTATTTGTTTGAGAATACATATATATATATATATATATATATATATATACATATATATATATATATACATATATATATATATATATATATATGTATATATATTTTAACAGAACCAGGGATTGAACTCAGACACCTGTGGTCGCCAAGGAAGTACTCAACCTACTGAGCCATCTCCCCAGCCCCCTGAGAAGATATTTGACAAGTATGTCTGTCAGTCTCAGATTTTGTTTTGTTTCATACAATGCAAGAAAAAGTCAGATATATTTGCTGTATTTAGATCAGCATCATGGGAATTCAGGGGAACAACCAGTGTGTTCTGGTGACTGTCTTCTCTGATGTCCAGCTTTGGGACAGTTCATCTTTGATTTTTAATATCCTTTGCACAAACCTTGCAATACACGATTCATACAGAGGCTATCCTGAAAACACTGGACAGCAGATAAAGGGCCACCTGGAAGGTAGCAACAAAGAACTCAGTATCGACGGATGGAACTCGGAAGCAGGAAGCCTTTCCTGGCATCTTGCACTGGGGTGGGGTCTTGTGTTCAGGTCATAAACATTCATTATTGTGAAATATTCTGAGAAGGGACATGAACCTAGAGAAGGTAGAGATCTGTATTTACAGCACTTTCCACTGCAGGCACATCTGGGATGAGACAGAAGTCTGAGCTTAGATGGTTTGCTCACTCCCTGCTGATGAGAGGATGCAGGGAGGTCTCAGGAAGTCTACTGCACTGCTGTGCTCATTTCAGGGTCCTAGACTTCTGTGGGATTTGGGTCTTCAGAGATGAATCAGGCTCTCCCAGGAGGCATCTAGAACATTTGGGGAATACAGTGGCTCATTCACAATCACATAGAAATCCAGGGTAATAATAATTGATAGATGTCTCCATCTCTTTATCCTTCTTCAGAACCCTCGAAGTAGGGTCTGCAATGCTCAGAGCCTATGCAGAAAACTTCCACGGAGAGCAGAAATTCTCTTATAGGTGAGCTGAACAGACCCGCACATGGCTTTGTTTCTAGTCTTCCTGGTGGAGGAGTAAGTGTTCGCTCAGATATGGAAGGAGTTTGTGTCTCAGTTCCCTATTTGTCTGTACTACTGTGCTATAATTATCACTGCTGTCTGTTGATAAACAGTAATAATCAGCCTCATCCTCGGCCTGGGCTCTGCTGATGGTCAGGGTGGCTGTCGTTCCTGAGCTGGAGCCAGAGAATCTCTCAGAGACCCCTGAGGGCCGCTCACTGTCTTTGTATATTATTCGCACAGGAGTCTGCCCTGGCTGCTGCTGCTGGAACCAATATGCATATCTTTTTGGCAGTGCCTCCCCAGAGCAGGTGATGGTGGCTGTCTCTCCCAGAGCCACTGACACTGAAGATGGTTGTGTCAGCACATAGGAGGTCATGGCACCTGCGAGAGAGAAGAGAAGGAATGGTTGAGGAGCACTGTTTGAAGTACCCATTCCTACAACCCATTTACAGACTAGGCCTGTGCTGAGCTCATAGTTTGGGGAGGGTGCATCTCAGGTCCGTGTGGTGGTAGAGCTTGCGGCCTAGCCCTGGGCAGCTCACCTGTGCATATAGAAAGCAGCAGGAGCAGGAGATGAGTCCAAGCCATGACTGAGAACTTCTAGTGTCTTGAGGTCCACAGCAGGCTGTACCATTTTATGTAGAGGCTTTTGTTATTTTCTCTGTTCCCTTGGCACCCGCTTTAGTGGTTATGCAAAGTGACTCCTCCCTTGGGGCTCAGTACTGGGAGTTTTCTTCTCAGCTGTGCATGTCAGAAAAGCAGGCTCACAATTATTGCAGGGAACTCCAGTATCCTTCACTGTCTTCTTTGGCTGAAAGATCAGTCTTGGCCTCCAGTCTCCAAAGACAGTTACTTGCTGGACACTGACTCCAGAACCACAGTCTCAACCCTTCTGGGCTGTTATATGTGATGGGTGAAGCTCCATAGGGTTGTGTCCTTTCAAAAGCCTGGCCATGGGCTGACCTAGGTCCTTCTGAGGGATACACCATGACATCTGACTCAGCCGAGAGTAGACTATGGACACCATATCCTCCTCTTCCTCTTCATCTCTGGTCCCCTAGATATTGATCTCTTATGTCATTTGATTGAAATGTGCTGCTGATTCTTTATGGTATTTATTAAGTCCTATCAAATTTGACATTTATGGATTGGACAACGAGGGAGAGGATAAGGAGAAAAGCTGGGAAACAGGACAGGGACAAAGCCATACATTTGTATGCACAAGATGGGCAAGGCCATGACCCTGAGAAACAGCAGGTTTTTGAAAGTAACAGTTAGTTGGTAGCATTCTCACCCTGAGTATCTATATATGCTGATACCTGTGAACCAAGCAACTGCACTGAAGATGGTAATGTGTAATAGAAAGGTCATGCTTGGAATGCCTGTGATTCTGGTCTGCTAAATACATACTTCTTGTCATGACATACCAATTATTACCATACTGTCTCACAAGTAAAAGTTTTTCTTTAAATAGGCAATAAATGAAAAAAAAAACACAAAAGAAAATGTAACAGGACTGTCCTGCTACAATGCTGTATATAGTTAGATTTCTAAATTTCTGTGTAAAAATATGTGTTTATTCCAATTTTAAAAAATTTTTCTTTTCATATTCTGTAAGGATGTACAGTTTAATACATTATTACTTGATGGAAAATATCTGTTCTATGTTATGCCTAAGATGTCTGATATTAAGACGGAGAGTTAGGGTAAACTGAACTGCATATGTTGCAGGGTAATAATAAGCTTCTCTTTCGGAGGTTTAACAACCTATGTTTGCAGACCAAAAATTGGAGAAAAGGAAGGGCTGCAAGGTCAGCCAACATTTTGGCCCTAACCTTTCAAGGTCATTGAAGACTCAGGACATAGGAGAACCTGTACTGTAACATCATGTAACTCAGTCATGCCCCAAATTTTCTGATGAAGGAGATTATCAGGCCACAGAGGAATGTGTTTGATGATATAGAGTGCCTAATAAGAGTCACATGGAGAGAAAACTTTCTCACAGGCTTTCACAGAAAGCAAACTGGTCAAGCAATGGCAGTGACTCATCCACATGGCTGACACTGACAAAGGATCTACAAACTATGGTAAAGGGCTACAGAATAAATCCTGAGGGGACTTGACTGACCTTATCAGATACAAAAGCTACATTTCTTGTTATATAGGTCTTACTCTGTCTTGGTCTTAACCATCCAGCAGAAAAGTCTAAAAATGAGGTATGTAAAGTAAAGCCATATAAATATGCTGAGCTGTAAAAAGCTCTAGTCAATAAATTCTGTGGATAATCCACTACTATTGTGAACTGCTGGACTGTTTTGCTGAATTCAAGCACCTATAATATTTAAATGCCAATAGAATACTCATCTTTGGCAGGACTAAACAAAAAAGGGGATATAAAGGAAGGACCATTTTGTATTTGTATATACAAAATAGTTAGGCTAGATATACAGCTATTTTCTGTTAATTCTATAAGAAAGATTTGTACTAATAGTGTTTGGACAGTGTATCCTGTTTTTTTCTTGTATTATGGATAACCACTAAGAAGATAACAATGTAAAATGTATTCATTATTGAAAATGTCCTATTAATCAGCTTTGAAACTGTCTCATTGATATTTGTTTCTCAATAAAATAAAATAAAAAGGAAACAGAAAAAATAAAATAATAAAATTATATATACACTTTCACTATAACATATGTGCAATTTAGCTACAGCTATGTATGCATTTTAATTATAATTATCTTTTTCCCTAATATAAAGGGTTGTTTTGCTATCACTAAAAATCATGTATTGCTTTTAAAAAGAGATGTTGCTTTTCTTTCTTGTGGGTAGAAGATTTAAGCATTTTATGGAAATAAAGAATGAAATTTTTGAGGTTTGATTAGTCACATAAAATACATAATGAAAACTCTTGGAAGGTCTATTAGGCCTTGCTTACAAAGTTCAACTTTACTACAAGCTCTGCTGCTAAATAAAGAAAAAGATGTTAGTGTGACTCCACTGAAAATCAACTGGTAGCCTAATGGCTCTAATATTCTGTATGCCCTTGAATCCCATGAAAAGTAAATGTTTGAAGCAAACATATTTATGATAGTTTAACCTTTTATCAAGGGGCTCAGGTGTTTCTGTACTTCCAAAATACCAAAAGATCCAGTCAAGTAGGAGAAGTGTGTAGTCACTGATGTAGACACTTCATTGACCTAACGCTGAGAACCTGAACTGAATGAGGACATCCTTTTGCATTGTAGGATCTGAGCTGAAATGTAATAGGTGTGATCATTTATATGGCGCTGTCTCAAAATCAAAATAACCTGCTGGAGAGCGGAAGGCTGAGTGAGTGAGACAGTCTTCCTGCTACTCAAATTCAAGCCACAAATGTTAGTAACTTATTTCATTGAATTTACCTAAGAGCAAGGTTGCTTCCTGAAATAATTGAAACTCTGAATAATAGAAATCTTGTCCTGAGTCTTTCAGACAGGGAAAAAAATATTAAAAATAAACAAGCTAACAAGAAAAAAAAAAGACATTTATGCTCTTGGTAAGTGATCATGTGCTCCTGTAATCAATTCACTGTGGGAGACTGAGATAGGAAGTTTGTAAGTTTGAGTCCAGCCCCAGCACGTTAGAAGACACTAATCTCAAAACAAACACAAACAAAACAAACAACAGCAACAAAAATCCAAAAAAAAAAAAAAAAAAAAAAAAAAAAAAAAAAAAAAAAAAAAAAAAAAAAAAAAAAAAAAAAAAAAAAAAAAAAAAAAAAAAAAAAAAAAAAAAAAAAAAAAAAAAAAAAAAAAAAAAAGAAAAGAAAAGAAATAAAACAAAACTAAGGCATGTGCTTATAGACTGATCCAATTTTTAAAAAAAGAATTTTCAAGACTTTTTGTACTGATTTTTTTTTCTTGTATGACACCCTGCTGCCCAAAGGATTTAAGCAATTAGGTTGGCGTGGTGGTTAAACATAATTTTGTCAACCTGACTGGATTGGGACCCTCCTAGAGACTCAGTAAAGCACACTTTTGGGTGTAACAGTGTGGGTCATGGAGGTGCGACCCTGGGTACAACGTATGGACTCCAGCTCCAGCCTCTCTGACACTGCTCCATCCTTTGCTTCCTTGCCACCATGACTAAGTACCTTGTCACTCCCTTCTGGCATGATTTTCTGCCATGGAGCCAGCGGGCTGTGGACTCAGTCCCCTGAAAGTGTGAGCCAAATTGTGCCTTTCTCATTGAAGGTGTAGGTATTGGGCATTGTATCTCAGTTAATGCAGTTGGCACTTATTTACCATGACTTTTTTAATATGTAACCTAATACTGGAGGGCTTGCCAGCCTTTGAAATGTACTTCAGGCTTTTGGTCTCTGATGTGGTCTCCAGAGTTGTGGATACACAGGGCTTGGCAGGCAGGTGTATGTGTTGAGCCTTCCTATCCAGGAGGATCCTGCCACTGAATCAAGGGTAACCCTAGGTCGCAGCGGTGACCCAAAGCGCATGAGGCTCTACCATCACCGCAACCTCTCCTCAGTCAGTCAGTCGATGCTCCTTGCAGGGACGAGGTCCCTACTGTCCTCTTCTCCACCTGACCTGAGGCTTCAGCTGAGGAGTAGAGTCCAACAGCAGATGTGCCTGGAGATAGGAGAAGGAGAGGTCAGGCAGGAGTGTTCAGAGGGTTCTGGAAGGGTGCAGAGGAGAGAGACACGCTCCAGGTCCACCGGTAGACTGTGGAGAAAAGTGTCATAGATGTTGAGGGGTGCCAGGGAGCCGCCGCGGGAGAAGGACACCTGGGATCCCTGTGCACTCACACTCAGCTTCCTTCTAGAGTTCTTGGACTTCTGGGCTGTCTCCCCAGGGACCCTCAGGGCTGCAGGAACTGCCCAGGCTGACAGATGGCACCAGCCTCCTTTAGTTTCCTGTCTGTATACAGCGGTCCCTTGCTTATCTCGTAACCTATGTTCCAGATACCCCTCGGTAAGTGAAAATCAGCGAAGGAGAGATGCTATATTTATTTCATTATTCATTATTTTTATATATTTTAGGGCTCTATAAACCCTTCTCACACTCTTATAAACCTTTCCTGCACTTTTAAAAACACTTCCAATGTTCTTAACCATTTTCTTTTCTTCTTTCCTTCCTTCTTCCTTCTTCCTTGCTTGCTTGCTTGCTTGCTTGCTTGCTTGCTTGCTTGCTTGCTTGCTTGACACCGGGGTGGAACTCAGTGCCTTGCGCTTGCTTGGCTGGTGCTTAAGCCGCTGAGCTATCTCCCAGCCCCACCATTTTCTAAACTTGTAATTTTAACAACATATGTATGCTGTGCAATATCCAAAGTCCCGCAATACAGCAAAAAATCAATGATAAATAATTTAGGTTAATATTTTTTTTAAACCCGCCAAACAGTGAGTCTGTGAAAGTCGAGCCTCGAAATAGTGAGGGATTACTGTACTGGGATGTCCCTGTGTGAGCCTGACCCCCAGAACTTGGTGACCAGTGCATGCCAGGGCTGGCTTCTAATTAGAGGCACAACCTTTGGATTCCCCCTGACCCACAAAGCTAGTCTCTTTGAGCTCCCTGTGGGCAGCCCCTGCTGCAGGTTGGGCTTCTCCTGGCTGTAGTTTTGCTGCCCCCTGCTGGTCCAGAAGACTGATAACAGGGACTTTCCGCTTCCAGAAGGCTCCAACTTCTGTCACCTGAGAGTATGGACAGAGTCCAGTGTCATTCTGTGACAGTCATCTGATACTTGACATCTGTACAGTGGTGTAGTGAATACAAAAGCCAAAAATCAAGGTGTTGGTCAAGGTGGAGGGGCCCCTGAGGATGCTAAGTGAGCCCCACCCTAGGCCAGCTTCTTCCCACGCCCCATGACCACTGGATACTGATAGTTGCATGGTTCACACACGAACTTTAACTCAGAGCACACACTGCAGGATCTTTGTGTTACCTGCATCAGGACTGTGCCCCAAGACAGTGAAAGTGTGGGGTGTAGGGACCACTCTGCAGGCCCACTGTGTAGGATATGCCCCTTCCCCTGCTCTTTCGTCGGCCCCTTATCCACAATATCCCATTGTCTGGATGACATCTCTACCCTAGAGTGAGTCTACATAAATGCATCTGTCCACAGGAGGGCCGGGAGGTCATTCTGCTAAGCAAGTCATTGAAGCCCCCCCACGGGGGAGTACAGCTGTGTTGCTGAGGAGGGTTTTGTGGCCCAGTGCAGAGGACAGGGGGCTCTGATAGACCGAGATTCTTTAACGCATTTGGGAAACAATGCAGATATATTTAGTTTAACAACCTGTTTAATGACTGGACTCACAAACTACAGCTAAAATCTCTCTCTCTCTCTCTCTCTCTCTCTCTCTCTCTCTCTCTCTCTCTCATTCATTCTTTCCTTTCTTTTTTGGCACACTCTGAGGATGTTGCTTCTAGAGTGTCAGTGTCTTTTGCTTCTTCAGTGCAACTTGTTCACACAGTAGAGACAGTCTTGTGTGGTGGCCAAGTTTTCCTTTTGTGGCCAGACCACTAGATGAGTAGCTTGCTAGGTGAGGACTTGACTATAGCATGTACATTCTGTTGTGCATCAGGAGCAATGGTGCACTGAGCTGGTGAATGAGTCAGGGTGTGTTGACACATGCCTGTAATCACAGTGCTGGGGAGGCTGCAAACAGGAGGATCACCCTAAGTGTGAGCTTTGTAGTGAGACCTTGTACCAAGCACAGATACACAGATAGATAGATAGATAGATAGATAGATAGATAGATAGATAGATAGATAGATATAACTGGGCAAAACAAATGTGACACTTATGGGGAAGCAATTAAGAACTCAACATCCATACAGGGAGCTGTAAAACCGGAAGCCCTTCCTGGCATCTTAAATTGGGGTGGCATCTTGTGTTCATGTCCATAGACATTCATTCATTAAAGGAAAATATTCTGAAAGGGACATGAATCTAGGAAAGAGAGAGTTCTGTGTATTAACAGTACTTTCTAGCGAGGGCACTTGTGGGTGGGACAGAAGCCCGAGCTTCGGTGGGCGGATCACTCACCGCTGATGAGGGGATGCAGGGAGATCTCAGGAGTCTACTGCACTGCATTGCTCAGTGAAAACCCGATGATGCAGGATCCTACCATTGATTCCAGATCTGTGACCTGACTCTGACAAGAGTCCATGTCACTCAGCAGAGTCATGTCTAGGAGGGGGTGCATGGTGTATGCTTTACCCAGGAGTGAGCCCCTGAGTGCCACTCCCCTACTTGAGACTGTGCAGGGCTGAAGCCTGAAGGCAGATCTGTGTGCAGGTGGAAGGAGAGGCCAGGGTTTCTGGAGTAGCCATGACAGAAGAGTCAGCAAGAGGACCACTGCAGGATGGTGAGAGTGGGCAGGAGGACCAGGCAGCTGACAAGTGAGGCAGGTAGGTTCTACAATCCTCTCTGTCACAATGTGCTCTTAGAGAATTTGGACCATGTAGTGGTCTCCCTAGTGAACTGTGTCCCTGTGGGTGCCACCCAAGTAGAAACCTTGGACTTGACTTCTGCAGAACATTTCTCACCTAAGATTCTCCTCGCTCTGAGGTTCTGCTACTGTGAGAGAACAGTAAGTGTGACTCCCAGTGCAAGGTCACCACAGCCTGGATACATGGGATGGATTGTCCTGACTGCTGAGCCAATGCCTGGCTTTTGGATACTGTAGATCTTAAAGGTTGAGAATAGCTTTGGCAGCTCCAACCTTAAACTAGTTATCATACATCACATAACAGGCCATCCTGTCCCCTCCTTATCCAGTGATTAAAACATACATATATTCTGTTGGAAAGTACTGAGATTATGTGTGATCAAAGGCTGGGATAAAGGGTTTTAGTACTGTTGGGATTATGGGTATGGGTACTTCCCCTAGCCCAGGGCAGAGAGCCTGATGCAATTTAAGAGAGACAGACTCTCTCTGGAGCCACTGTTGCCTGTTGCCATTTTGTTGCTGCTACTCCTTCCTTGGCTACTCTAACCCTTTGCTGCCACCATGAACTGATGCTCTTTGCCCTGTGCCACTCTGTCTTGGAGCTGGCTGAGTATGGACTGAAACCTCCAGTAACTGTGAGCTGAATAAACCTTTCCTTCCTTCATTTTAGGTTTTGGGTATTTGCCCCAGCAATGAGAGAAGAGTAACTGAGATAATCAATGTCATCTTTAAGACCTAAAAGATTAGCAGTTCAGGTTGGATTTTATATCCACTTAGTTCATCTGTTCGTGACCAATGACATCTGCATAGGTCTTCTAAAGTAGGAATGGATTTATACCTATCCACACAGGAAGTTATCTTGTTGGCTGTTTTGCACAAGATGTAGAATCTGATAGAGGCTGCAGGTGCATGGTACATACCACTGATGCAGAAATTGAGGGTTTTATTCCTTTTTGAGAGCAGAAATGGTATTACTATCTCATTCACTGTACACTGTTGTTTTTACTAAGGTCCAACAGGCCATCCTAATACACTGTGAAAGATCCAGTTCTACTGCTGGAAGAAGCACATAGAAACCCCCACAATGATGGGTAAGAGATGGTATCCACAGCATGCTAGCAAGTTGGATGACAGGGTGCTTGTCCTGAAAAAAAGATGAAACCAACAGTTCTTAAGATTTGTACAGACATTTTCATTTCACTTCAGGTAAAACTGAGGCCTAGAGAGACTTGGGTGGGAAGCAAACATTGATTAGTAGTATCAAGTCTCAGAGTTGAGCCAGAGTCCTGAATTTATGTCCTAGGCTCTTTGGGACACAGGAGTATCAGGACTGAGAGAAGGAAGAGCAAAGGCTGGACTGAAACCAATAGCTTGTGTCCACCCAGCCTGCTTCTTCCCTCATGATGGCCTATCTCTCTCTAAGAACCCTGCTCAGCCTACAGGTGTTGTGCACCTGGGACTGGGCCCAAATTATTGCTGAAGACCTATAGAGAATGGGACGCTGACATGCTGGGCAGTGCAGGGCTGGCCTCTCTCCTGCTGCTACTTGGTTCACTGTTCTCCTCTGTCCTGAGAACATGGGAGTTAGATGTCTCATGGCAATCTCTACTATCTATTGCAGTGTCTTAGAAGACTCCCAGGAATGCAGGTTTAGAAGACTACAGGGTTCTACACAGGGACTCCACCAGCATCCCCCTGGGCTTGAGCTCAAGGGACGGGGACAAGATAGTGTTAGGTGAGAGGTGAGCCTAGGTGTATTGCCTCGGAAGGACACCTGTGCAGATTGTGAGGAAGACTCCAGAAGAAAGGCTCAGGCAATGGGAGATGCCCCAGAGCTCTGGCTCCTATATCCATAGCCTAACAAGACTCCCTGTCCTCTAACATCACCCCAGAAAGCGTGAGGCTGTGGAGTTAATGATCAGTACTAAGTTGCTGCAACTCTAGATGGCTCCAGAGAGGCCAGAGGAGCTCAGAGTACAGGAGAAGAGGTAGGACATAGTGAGTCCCTTAGGTTTCTCTTTCAGCATCAACATTTTGCTCAGACAGAGCAACAGGCATCCATTCTTCTGCAGCCTCACAGGGTAAGGGATGACATCTAGCATAGTACCTTATTCATTTTTAGCAGTAGGAGAGACTGAGGCAGAATTCGATTTTAAGTTATTTAAAGATGAACTGACAAATTAACTCTAGGACAAAAGTTGAAGGGACGAACTAAATTGGACTGAAGTAGCCTGGCCAACATTACCCCATTTGTGACTCCCCTGCCCTGTTAGAACTTCACAAACATGTAGAAGATAAAGAGGAGACAGGATCCATTTAGGGTAATAAGATGCAGGCTATTTGCCCATACTTACCTATAAATCCCTCTGCTTGAGTCCTCATACATATAGGATATAGGAACATCATATTTCTACCATGGCGCCACACCTATAGGATATAAGGGACACCACCTTCCTGCCTTAGTTGCCATAGCAACAAAGAAACGATAAAAGCAGGTAGGGAAGAAAGAACTGGGCCTTTGTGGTTTCCAATTCGGAAAGGTTAAGCACATTGGTGGCCATCTAATAAAGGCTTTGTAATTTCTATAGTTTGGTCTCCCATGGGCAATACATCTAATCCTGGCCTTTATATTTTGGAGCTTGTCTGGGTTCCCCACAGGCAAGAGGCTTGTACAAAAAGGCCCATCTGACCTCTGTGCCTGTGAGCCGCTTTGGGCTGGTTTTTGTGCCACAAGCTGATTTCAGCTAACTATCCCGAAGTGGCTGAAGGAACGGAATGCCATGGCATGGGAGCACTGGCAGAGCCCATTCTGGTGGAGGTAAGATTTGATTTGCTTTTGTTCTTCTTTCAAAGCTTGCTTCATTTGTGAACTCTAACTTCCAGACGTGTGAGGTTGTGTCACTCTATCTCAGATGGGTGTTTCTGAGATGTTATTAACATGTTGTTTTTCTCTTTCATTGAGAGAGTTTGTCTTCTCCAAGATAATTATTCCTGAATTCATGTTCTTTGTGAGAGTGGGGACTCTGTCTTTGTTTACCAGGGAGAAAAATCTGTGAGAAATTTGACTATAGAGGGAAACTGTGTTTGTTTTGATTTGCAGCCCAGCAGAGAGTATAAATTAGTGAGAAAGAAGGTCAGAGTGAAAGAAAAGGAAAGGAAAACAAATAGCTTCCCAGGGCATTGTTGTCCGTTTGTCAGTCTGAATTGTTTGCTGTGTGTCTTTTCCTGATGTGCTTGTTCTCCCTGAGAACATGCTTGTGTTCTCAGGTTGTAGTCCAATCAGTTATCTGGCTGGGGAATTCTAAGTGTCTTGCTTTTTGCTCTTTCTGCCATTTGGAGCTGTTTACTTAAATGCCCAGAAAAACACTTCGTTATGATTACACAAAATTATGTTTGCCTTGCATTATGCTTATGATGTAAATCAAATGGGAGTAGTTTTGGGATTTCTGTTATTTGCTCCTTAGTTCTTTGGCACCCTGGGGAGCCTCAGCCACAGGTGCTGCAGCAGCTGCTCTCACTTCATCTTCTGAGTTCTCTCTCTCTTTACTCTGTCTTCACTGTTGATCTTATGACAGCATAACAGCACCCCATGGAGCTCTCTAGCTCAGCTCACAGGCCCTTATCTGTCCTGGCTTTTCTGGTGGGGCTTGCTGCTCACCTGTCCCTGCCCCCAGCCTCCCTGGCAGATGGTATCCTATTGCTGCCACAATGAAGGATACTGAGTCCCCTCCCCAAGTCTGTGCTTCCTCTGGTTATCCGCTACAAACCGCAAAACTAAAAAGTCTGCAGGAATAAGCTGTTTCTTCATAGTAGAGAAAATATAGAATTTTAATAAACAGGAAAAGAGAACAATGATACTGGCAACCAATACAAAGGACATTACAAGGGAAAGTGTTTTTTTTTTCATTGAAAATGTCCAAGGATGCTAGAAAGGGAAAAATGAAATGTTTATGGTGGAGTCAGAGGAAGTTTCAGGAACGTGTTTGTAGACTTTAAATTCTGATACCAGGGCTGGGGAGATGGCTCAGTAGAATAAGTGCTTCTCTGGTAAGCACAAGGGTCTGAGTTCAATCCCTGGTTCCACCAAAATAAAATAAATAAAAATAAATTCTGATACAACAGTGTCAATAGTTCCCCCAGTAATAATAACATCGGTGAGACATACGTGGCTGACTAATTTAAGATAATGAATAACCATAAAGGCTACTAACTTAGACAAGTGTACTTCAACAAAAAGTAGTTGATATTAAAATGCTAAAGTTTATTAACTGTACATAAGATAGGTTTACTTTTTGCAAATTCTTCTTATAAGAGATCTCTGTTAATTCACCTATAAAAGGTTTGACAAATCTCTCATACTTACAAACTTTAAAAAAAAAAAAAAGAGGGTCATTGTAATTTAACCCAGCCAGAAATATATTTGAGTGCACTCTGGTTTTGTAAAGATATTTGTTTGTTGTGTTCTGTGTATTTGTTTATGCATTTATATGTCATTCAGTGAAAAGCTGTTCTTTTTTTATTTAAGCTTTAAATATAGATATTGCACCATGCTTTCTCCTGAGTTACCAGGTGTTCTAAGTGATAAAAACTGGTTTATGCCTAAACAAAAATGGAGAGAGATTACTGAATAGGACTCTTGATTGGTAGATAGAGGAGTGGCCAACCTTTGCTCTTCAATGGAGAGACCCCAGTAATCACCTTAAAAGACATGGCCAATAATTTAGCAAATGGTTAAAAGATAAGTTTTTTAAAAAATTGTAATAAGTGATTCATGTCAAGGGAACATGATATATGCTAACTGAAACAGATATTTCATCCTGAATATTCTCTGTAAAGTATAACTGCTGTCTGTTAACACACTATAGGGATTTAACTACTGAAATTGATAAGAAGTAACAGTTCTCTGGTCACACTTCATATTTTTTTTTTTGTCTTTTTTTTCCATTTATTTTTATTTTATTAAAATACAAATGTCAATCAGACAGTTTCAAGACACCTTAACCATACAGAGTTGATGAATTAATACATTGCAAACTGTTTTCATAACGTTTTGGTACTGTACAAGGTGCAATTTTTGTCTTTTTGAGACAGGGTCTCACTATGCAGTTCAGGCTGGCCTTAAGCTCACTTTGTAGCTCAGGCTGGTCTCGAACTCACAACAATCCTCCTGTCTCCGCCTCCCGAGTGCTGGGATTACAGGCATGCGCCACCATGCCCTGCCACACTTCATATTTTAAGATGCTTAAATCTGCTCCCACCAAACTGGATCTGGTATGCTGTGTTAGATTTAAAGATAGATTCTTTTGTATTTCCTTGTCAGCTGCTTCCCAATAATTATTTACCTTTAACATGAGGATCCACAGGAGGACACAAGAGCCAGCTGTGGACATACCTGCACAAGGAGTTAAAATTCGTTTTATTATTTTTAGAAAAGCTTTATCAAAGAATCTGGTGCTTGCTGATAATAACAATCCTAACTTTTCTCCCCTGTAGTATGTAGATGATTGTTGTTAGCTACAGAGACTCAAGAATTGTGTAAAGAGGGGCAAAGATGCTACTAGAGCTGTTACAAGACAAGGGGTACCACTTCTCTAAGAGGGAGGCTCACATATGTGTTCGAACTGTGCAATTGCTCAGGTTCACCCTGACAGGGGAAACCTGTGCCTTTCCGAGCTCCAAGACCCAAGCTATTTAGAAGCTAGAGGAGCTGAGGACCCAGAAAGAGTTACAAGAGTTCTTGGGAACACTGGACTATTTTCTTTTGTGGGTGCCAAATTTTGCTTCCATTGTTAAACCCTTGTATGAAGCCCTGAAGGGAGGTAATAGCCTCCTGTTGAATTGGAATTCACAAAGGTGAAAAACATTTGAGGATTTAAAGAAGGAGCTGTCCAGGGCTCCCTTCCTGGCCCTACCAGATATGGCGAAGCCCTTTCAGTTGTTTGTTCATGAGAAAGAAGGAGTTGCAAGAGAAGTCTAAACACAGACCTTAGGGGCACAGAAGTGCCCCATGGCCTGTCTGTCCAAAAGCCTGCACTGTGTGGCTGCTGGGTTACCATCATCATGCTTGCAGGTCACTGAGCAGCTGCTTTGTTGGTAAAGTAGGCTGACAAATTAACTCTAGGACAAAAGTTGAGTGTGTTTGTGCCCCAAGTGATGGAGACACCATTGCATCACATTTCTGCTATGACCCCTCACCTATAAAATATAGTGAGCACCACATTCCTGCCCAGTTTCCATAGCAAAAAGAAACTATAAAAGCAGGCAGGTAACATAGAACTGGGCTTCTGTCATTTCCAGTTTGGAAAAGGGAAGCACATTCGTTGCAGGCTATTACAGGCTTTGTAATTCCTATATTTTGGTCTTCTGTGGGCAACATATCCTGTCATGACCATTACCACAACTTGTTATTAAGGAATTAATGTCTGGAGCTCATGTTCTGGGAGGTCTAAATGGACTCTAGGTCCACCGTGGCCTTAAAGACAACATGTGTTTACTGTGATCATAACAGAAGTGGGATGATCCACAGCTTATATGGAGAACAATGAACAAATTCAGCACAAATATCAGCTTTGTCCTCCTACTGCCTTCATTTTCAAATTTTCAGTCAGTTCTTGTGAAAATTGCAAGCTTTAACCTGTGTGCCATAAAAGGAATGGATAGAACTCATGCATTAATGTTCAAGTTGGTATGCATTTCAGTTTGCATTTACATATTCATTGTAAACTTTTGGTGAGTAATGAGGAGGAATCAGTCAACACTGACTGGCTAACAAGGGACCTTTCACATGTAGGAGATTTGGGAAGAGGAGGTATCCAAGATGACCTCAGAGGTTCTTATCTGAGGCTTTAGTGCAGCTGAAACCTTTTAGGAATTTCTGTGGGGTTATTTCTGGAGCAACTGAGCTATTCCCCAGCTAACTCAGGTCGGTTCCCTGGCACATACTTTACTGGGCAGGAGGCTGATTGCTCAGGTGGTATTCACTATGATGCCCCCATGGCAACCTGAAGCTCAGTAAGGATAGAAGTTTCCGGTCATGTCTGACCTCTGCAGTGCCCGGCATGAAACAGGGTAAAGGGCCTGGGTATGCAGGGGGCAGGACTTGGGGCAGGATCAGAGGGAGTGGGCATTATGGATATGAAGGAGGTGTTGATCATGCTGGGAGATGACTTCACTGGTGGGGGAGGTCAGGTGTCTCCATCTATACTGCATGTGACAAATCAATTCAGGAACTCTTACATGTTACATGTATACCTGGGTAACTGGGCCTTTTATGGCTGAGCTGATCCAGAACCTCACAGACACTGTGGAGATGTGTAACTGTTTCCCTGTGTAGATGTCACACACACACACACACACACACACACACACACACACGTGCACACACATGCATATGCACCTTCCCTCTCCTGTGGTCATGATCGTCCTTCAGTATATTTGGGCTAAAGAATGAATCCACTTGTGTCACATTCACTATTAGATCAGCCACACTGATGCCTTGGAGGATCAGGGTGTCAACAGTAAATATCACATTTTTTTCATACAAGCTTTTATGGAAACTAACACTCCACACTAGTAGTTGATTGCATTGAGCCACATTTTTCACTCATGGAAATTATTTGGCTATTGAAAAAATCAATGATTTCAAACCTCATGGTATCCTCTGACCCCCATGTTATTATACCACAGTGATGACTAAAATCTACCTTCTTTGCAAAGCCTGTGTTAATGCACTTCAGTGCACATCCTCAAACATAATATTTTGAAAAGTTCTCCCTGTTATGAGACACCACCATGATGTCAGTTGGAAATTACTTCCCCTTTGTATTTATGGACAAATTGCTGGGCTGACAGTTTCAGGGAGTAGTTAGCGGGCAGCTCAACTTGTTCAAATGTCCATTCCTGTACCAATTGAATCAGATGCCCAGGGGAGGTCCAGAAACCTGCCATGTCTACATAAGTCAGAAATCTGAGTGTCAGAGATGTCAGAGATGTCAGAGCAAGACAAGATTAAAAAATTCTATGTGGCAGCCTCTATCCTGTCTCTGTTGCCCAGGCAGAGAGGGGTTTTGGGACCAAGTCTGGTGGCAGGTTTTTGTCTCACTTGCCATGTGCCGGTGTCACTGTGAGCACTGCCACTATTCCACATCTGACAGTAATAGCCAGCCTTGCCCTCAGCTTGGACACCAGCGGTGGTCAGTGTCCATGTTGCCCGAGTTGGCACCAGAGAATTGGTTAGGAATCTTGGAGGGCCAGATGCTATATCCATAGATGACCAGCACTGGACCCTGGCTGGACTTCTACTGATACCATTGCACACTTATAACCCCAATGTCATCTTCCCCATAGGTCATCCTGGCTATCTGTGTGGGAGACACCAACACAAATGACGGCTGTGTCAGCACATAGGAGGCCACAGATCCTGCAGGCAGAGACATGAGTTGTGACTGAGGCAGATAGAAGATCCTTCCAGGACCATGCTCCTCAATGCCCTGGAGGAGATTGGTCTTCTGGTACAAGAAGGTGCCCTCACTTCCATCTCAGTGTCAGTAGTAGAAGATAGAATCTTTGAACCCAATAGCAGACCTGCCCTCTCTCTAGGCTGCAACACTGAGCCCATTGTAAGGATGCCAGTCAGGGTGCCACTATCCTGTATCAGAATCCTGAGTACCAGCCCACAGCAGCAGGACTTGCTGAGGTCAGAGTCAGAGTCAGGCCAGTCCCAGAGTCAAGCACTGTGCAGGAGGTTGGGGGAGATGGAAAAGAACGTATGCAGTAAGCAAGGAAGCTGAAGAGAAGGCAGCTCCAGGCCATGGTGGAGGGCATCCAGGGGAAGCTCTCCTTTCTGAGGCTGGGTTCCTCTGGGTACCCTCAGGCCCTTTTCCCCCCTTGCTGCAGAGCTTCTCATGCAGTTAGCTCAAGCTCAGGGTACAGCTTGGAGAGCTATGTAATTTCAGAATAGGGCTAATCCCCAAGGACTAAGAGAATGGACAGAAGCATCTTTAAGGAACCAGCTTCAGTTAATTGGGTGCTCCTACAACTTGTCCTGTAGTTCAGAGGACAGCTCCAGATTGTGTCTGGCCTCCTTACTGGACTGGCCACCAGAAGCTCAGAGATCAGCCCATCTTCATTATCTTAATCTGCTGTACAGATGACAGAAAGAGACCTACCCATGTGAAGGATCCTGTCTCAGATCAAAGCTCTCTCCTTCATAGTAGCAATACTATTCCTTCCTGGCTAGGTACACGGATGTTTTAGGGTTCTCTTGGGTTGCAGTAACTCTCCATCCTTGTGTGAGCTCGTCATAAAGACTGTAGGTGCCTGTGCCACACATAGCTTGCTGCTCTCTGAAGCCTCTGTACTTGTGCTCAGTGTTCTGTGGCAGCTGCAGAACTTTAGCACACATGATGGTCAAGAGGAAATGCTGAACTTGGACCTCTGTCACAGTACCAAGGTCAGATTGGAGAGTCGCACAAACTCAGAATGTATACATCACTTTGAATGACAGTACTATTTGAATCATAACTTCTCCGGAGGGTGTCAGGTCCAAGTCATGAACCTTGCTGTTGTAACTTCTCAGGTCTCAAGTAACCAGAAGTTTGTGCAAGTCTATGGATGGAACACTCTTACCTGCTAGATTCATCTCAGGAACTAATACTGTTGTGGGGGAAAGGCAAACACTCACTTTTGTAACTGGTTTTCTCCTGTATATGATGTGGTGATTGGAAATGCATATGTATCATGCTGTCTTAAGCCCACAAGAAAGCAAAATCAAAATGGTAAAGATGGTAGAGGAGAAACAGAAGGTTTGAGGTCTCCATGAGATTAATGAGTACAGGAAAACTACAACCATCACACACCTGACTTGATTTTGGAAAAGAAAAATTAAGCTCCTTCTGCTCATGTTGGTGTTTTTTAATGCAGTGTTCTTGGATGAGATAAATTCCAGAACCATTAGGGAAATAATAGACATATAAAAATTAATTAATTGAAACAGTGATAGCACTGTGTGGTGAGCGGGGTAGACAGGCCATTGGTGGAGTGATGAGGCAGAGTGTGGCAGGCAGGCTTCCATATACGCTGATGCCAGAGCATCTCCTTGCAGTGGTGTCTCTTTGCTGCTATTGGGAAGGGAAGGGAAAGAAGTCCCACAATCTATAGACTGCGTACAGGGTTTAAGGACAAGTCCTGAGGGGATTTGACTGACCTTGTCAAATATGAAAGTTACATTTCTTGTTATATAGGTCTTGCCTTATTTTGGTCTTAACCATCCAGCAGAAAAGTATAAAAATGAGGTATAAAAAGAAAAGCCATATTAATATGCTGAGCTGTGGAAGGCTCAAGTCAACACCTTCTGACATTGCCAGTCATGCAAATAACCCCTACTATTACAGACTACTGGACTATATTGGATTACTCTGCTGAATTCATGCATCTACAATATATGAATGGCAATGGACGTCTCTGACAAAAGTAAACAAAAAGGGAGATATAAATAAAGGACCATTTTGTAGTGAAAAAATGTACATATCTGTGTATATAAAATAACATAGATATATAGCTACTTTCTCTTAGTTCAATAAGTCTTTAACTAATCGTGTTTAGACAAGATATCATGTCTCCATCTTGTACTATGAACTACTACAAAGACAATAGTATGTAATATATTAATTACTGTAACAGTCCTACTAACCTGTTTTGAAACTATCCCATTGCTACTTTTTTCTCAACAATTTTTTTTTGGTGTAACTGGGAATTGAACTCATGCTTTGTGTTTGCCAGGGAAGAGCTTATTCCACTGAGCCATATCCCTTTCCCTCAATAAAATTATTAAAGAATAAAAAAGAAGCCTCAGAAATTATTTGTAAGAGCTGAGTTGCTGCCTTAGAAGAAGAGTCTGGGTGTGTCACTATGGGAACCTGAGTCTGCCAGAATGAATCCCAAGATCATATTTTCTTCTAAGCAAAGTATTTCAAGGCAGGAAATATGTTTGTTTAGGAATGAAGACAGGGAGTTTCTAGGTACAGTGGTACCTACGTTTAGGAACTTAATACTGCCCGTGGTTCTGGATGCAAATCAGATGAGACCCAGACCAAATTCAGTGGTTAGGTTCCATGTGGACCTTGTGGGGACAACTGACTCAGTTCCCACTGAGTTCTTTTTGTAATCAGAAATGTGCCAAGAATGAAATCAATGAACTGGAACACCTCTGTAATAAACGGGATTCTTAGCAGTTGCTTAGCAGGTCATGGAGGCTCCAGCATGGTACTGCTGGTAAAAGACAGGTAAGACACAAGTGTGGTCAGGTAAGGTTCTTCCCTTATTTACCTGAGGCAGAATATACTCAGCATGGTTCCTAATCCCATCTGGATGAGTCACAGCCTTTGCTTGAGTAAATTGCTTTCTGTGAAAGCCTGAGTGATAGGTTCTTTCCAGGTGACTTTCCTTATGCGCACTCTATATTGCCGATCACTGTCCTCTATGATTCCATTATATTTTTGATCAGAAAACTGAAGACTCAGCTGAGCTTCAGGATGTCACAGAAATGGTTCTCTTGTATCCAGTCTTCAGTGAGCTGGAAGGGCTAGGGTCAAAATATTGGCTATCCTCCAAGCCTGTCTATCTCTCTAATTTTTGTTCTTCAAATCTCAGTTGTAAAACATCCAGAAAAGAAGCATAATGGCATTACACTGTGATGGAGTCATTAGGCTTTACATTACTATCTATCTGAGTATGAAACACCTTAGAACATAAAATGGAACTATGATTTTCTAACAACCATAGATATTCTATTTTTTTTTGTTTGTTTGTTTGTTTTTGGTGGAAACAGAACTCAGGCCCTTGCACTTGCCAGGGAAGTGCTTATTCCACTGAGCCATTTCCCCGGCTCTTAGGTAGTCTAGTATTTAAACCCTTTTTCTTTCTTTTTTTTTTTTTTTTTTTTTTTTGGTGGAACTGGGGATTGAACCCAGGACCTTAAAATCCTTATAGGATGTTGACAGATAACAGTTACATGTGTTTACACAGAAATTTACAAGACAAAACCATACATAACATTACAGCATGACAGTTGTGATGACTTGTAGTGACATTCTTAAATTTTCATTTTGACATAACTCTTTTAACTAGCCATCTCAATCTAATACATAAAACCATCCTTCAATGGGATATTCATCACAAGATTTTTGTTAAAAGCAGAAGTCTGAATCTACAAGAACATCTTATCACAATAAGCAATCTTTGTTTTACATTTTTTCCATAATTTTATTGAGAAACAAATAGCAATGAGACAGTTTCAAATCAAATTAGTAGGACAGTTTCCATAATTAATACATTGCATATTGTTGTCTTAGTGGTTATTCATTGTGCAAGATGCAGACATGACATCCTGTTTATGAACACTATTAGAACAAATCTTTCCATTCATTGAATTAAGAGAATGTAGCTGTATACCTATCCTATTTTGAATATACAGATACAAAATGGTAGTTCATTTGTATACCCTATTTTTGTTTGGTTTTGTCATTTAAATATTATAGGTGTGTGAATTCAGCAAAATATTCCAAAATAGTCCAGTAGTCCATAATAGTAGTGGGTTTTCTGTAAGACTGGCAATGTCAAAAGTTGTTGACTTAGCCGGGCGTGGTGGTGCATGCCTGTAATCCCAGCACTTGGGAGGCTGAGGCAGGAGGATTGTTGTGAGTTCGAGACCAGCCTGAGCTACAAAGTGAGCTTAAAGCCAGCCTGAACTGCATAGCGAGACCCTGTCTCAAAAAGACAAA
>PVKA01010081.1:0-23561 GCA_004027165.1 Ctenomys sociabilis | reverse complement strand
CCTCAGGATTTATTCTGAAACTCTGTAACCACAGTTTGCAGAACCTTTGTCAGTGTCAGCCATGTGGATGAGTCATAACCATTGCTTGACCAATTGGCTGTCTGTGAAAGCCTGAGAGAATATTTTCTCACCATGTAACTCTCCTTAGGCACATTCTACATCATCGATCACTTCTATGGCCCCATAATCTCCTTGATCAGAAAATTTGGGACACAACTGAGTCACATGATGTTACAGTACAGGTTCTTCTATGTCCTGAGTCTCTGACCTTGAAAGGTTAGGGCCAAAATGCTGGCTGACCTTGCAGCCCTCCTTTTTCTCTAATTTTTGGTCTGCAAACTTAGGTTGTTTACCCTCCTGAAGAGAAGCGTATTGTTATTACCCTACAATGTAGGCTATAGAACTTAACTTCACTATCTGTCTGAATATCAAACATCTTAGGTATGACATGGAACAGGTATTTTTCATCAAATATTGAAATGTCAATACTTTAAGTATAAGGGAAGGCAACAGGGTGGATGAATATGATTACAATATACTAAATGCATATATTAAAATGACACCTTAGAATTTAGCTCTGGAACAGTTTCTGTGATTTTATTTCTATTTATTTGATCACTAATGAGTGAATGTATTTAAATGTGCTTACTTGTCATCTGTCTATATTTAGGAAAATAATATCTTTTACTCAGCATAAATGAAAACTGTGTCTTTGCCTTGATGCTGGCCTTGTTTAACATTCCCTGGCTTCCCAGCCTCCACCAAAACAAGATCCTGCTTCTCACTACTTACCAAATTTGCTCACTGTAGCTAGTGTCCAACTCCACCTCTAGAACCCTTGGTCCCTGTTCTGTTACCAAGCAAAGCTCCACAAGGGATCCAAAAGTCTCATGGGGTCCCAGGAGACATGGTCACCTCAGCCCAGCTCCTCTCACAGGATGTGTCCTCCCCAGGTTGGTCTGGCCTCTTCTGGCATTGTCTCTCTGGCTAGTATGGGAAGAAAAAAGAAGGTCATATTGTCAAAATGTGTGCAGCTGAAGTTGGCCTTTGCCTAGTTTTTCTTTGGGAGCAGAGATATGGGATGAAGACTTTTGCAAGGTGAAGTTCTCTGGGCCTGGACATAGACATGGGGCTGGGACTGTAGGTGCCTAATGAGCAAGAGGGAAGGTTTTGGTCTCACTTCCCCCTTGTCTGTGTCACTGTGGCTTACCCGGACTGGCCATCAATTGTATGGCTCTCTCCACAGTAGTACTGAGCCTCATCCTCTGAGCGGAGGTTGCTGATGGTTAAGTAGCGGTCGGCACCAGCACTGGAACCTGAGAATCGATCAGAGATCCCAGCCCCCTTGCTGGAGCTGCCATCACTCTTCACATACATTACATACTGAGGGCTTCTCCCCGGCCTCTGCTGATACCACCGAATGGTGTAGCTGCTGTGCTCACTGCTAAGAGTGCAAGTGAGCTTGATGGAGGCTCCCAGGGAGGCTGAGGCCAAGGGATTCTGGGTCAGCACGGGCAGCCCACAGAGACCTGAGGATACATAATAATAGGAGAGACACTGAGCACTCAGGAGAACTAGAAGGATTGCCCTAGGAGCTAGGAGGGAAGCAGTTCTCCCAAGTACCCTGGATGTTCCGACCTGGGGAGCAAAGAAGGGGCAGAAGGCAGAAAGGGAGCCAGGCCATGGTGGGGATGAGCTTGCAAGAGCTCTGTCCTGGGCCACCCAGCTTGGCAAGGACTCTGCAAGTTCCCCTCTTATTTGCTTTTTGCAATTTGAGAAGGGAGGAGCAATGAATGCAAATCTGTTCTCTTCTGTCTAAATCCTGAGCCCCAGGGCCACAGGCTGGTATTTTCTAGGATAGAAGAGAAAGGAGAAGGGGCAGTGTTACAGATGGGATTTCCTGCCATACAGAAACCCCAAAGGGGCAGAAATCCCTCTTTTTCATGTTCAGGGGCATCATCTTCCCTGAGTGTTGTGACCACGGGTAAGGAAGCACCCCTGTCCTCTCCCTGACGAAGGAGACTGTGTTCCTGGTGACAATAATCATATTCATGTGTCTGGTTGTGCTCTTCATGTCAGGCTTATCTCCTGAAAAATAATAATCAATCTCTATTTATTGTTTAGTGTGTAGCACACCTGTGTAGTACCTAATGTTTACATTCTCGTGGGAAGTTGGTACCTATACACAACGCAGGTTAGTTCTCAAGATTCCATTTCTAAGACTCAAGGTTGTTGATTTTGGACGATTGATACTACAGGATCAGAAGCTTTCTAATGCTTTTTAATAAATGTATTTGGCACAGGCTCGCACTACACAGCTTGGACTCATAGTGATCCTCCTGTTTTCAGCCTCCCCAGTGCTGGGGTTACACACTACAATGCCTGGACTTGGTTGCATGCTGAGCTTGCCACAGGGATGGGGCTGCTGTGGCTTAGTCCACTGAGCTATCTCACCTGCTTGTTTTCTGTTGTTAATAAAAAGAAAGTATTGCTGGGGAGTTAGCTCATCAGCACAATTGCCTGTGTGGCAAATGAAAGGTCTGGAGTTTGATCCCCAGTACTGCAAAAAAGAAAAGAAAACAATTTCCAATATGCAATGTATTAAGTATTGTAACTATTTTACTTACCTTTTTTTAAAATCTGTCTCATTGCTATTTGTTTCTCAAAAATTAATAAAAATAGAAAATATTGGTTGCCTAAACAATGTACTGCTTCTTTATTTTTGTACTTATTTATTTATTTTTGGCTGAACCAGAAATTGAACTCAGGCCCTTGTGCTTACCAGGCAAGTGCTTATTCTACTGAGCTATCTCCCCGGCCACCTGTACTGCTTCTAAGAATGGATAATCCTGCAATGTCAAGAAGATGGCTTCCCTTCAAATGCTAGTGATCTGTGAATAAAGGTAATGTCTCACACCTCTGGCCATCATGCACAGAGGTGGAAAGCACCATATACTCCTAGGAGTTTGGCATAAAGAAATAGTTGAGGCAGAAGGATTGCTGCAAATTGAAGAAACAAAAATATAACAACAGCATAGCTTTTCCAAAGACAGGGACACTTGAAAGACCATCATGAAAAATGCTCACAGGCTTTTCTTCCTCTTACTGATCAATATAGGCAAATGTCTTTTAATGGCTCAGATTCTTCTTTAAAATTTTGATCCTATTTATTGTCTTTGGAAAGAGAAGAATCCTGGCCACATGTGTATTCCTTCATTTCTTGGTACTGCCCAACAGATCTGGTTTGGGTGAAGGAGGGAGCGGCTACTCCAGCCTAGTGAGCCCTTCTGGATCATGAGGTTTCCTTTGGCTCTGAGTAGCTGCAGCATATACTGCAGATCCAGTGAACCACGTGGAACATATCCCCCATACATATGGACATGGAGAGTCACAGGACGCTACTTGATGTACTCCCGGCAGATGTGACACAGAGGCAAAATGCAGACAAAAGTATTGCGTACAGGTAACGAAAATTACCTGCATTCACAGGCATTGCATATTGTTATGACAATGTGGGAGAAAAATGGATGAATATACACCATAACACTTAATTCTACCCTGTTTTACTTCTTAGTTGTGGGTACCAGTCAATTCTACTTTCTTATTACTATTATGCTATTTTTGTGGTATTCAGATGGAATCCAACTCTAGAGCATGCTAGGCAAGTTCTCTACCACTGAGTTCCAACCCCAGCCTCCAGACATTTTAAAATTTCATTTGTGGTTCCCATCCTGTTTCTGGTAGATTCTGTAGAGCTGGAGAAATGTATTGCCTTGCGTTGTTGTAACTGAGTCCCCTGCTTTTGCTAAAGGACAGAACTTCTGAGCTTTGTGGAACAGCGATTGTCTCAGCCCCACACACTCCACCGGAGCCCATGTGATGATGAATAAGCACAGCAAAACTGAGGTAGAAGAGAGTCCTGTTGACGCACAGACCTAGGCTTTCTGAGCTGCCTCTGGGCAGCCCCAGCCCCTCTTGGTTATAGCTCTGCTGTCCCCTGCTGGTGAGGGAGACTCCTACCAGGGACTTTTCACTTCGGTGTGACTCTCAAACTGCTGGCACCTGAGAGACTATGGACAGAATCCTGCCTCATTGTACTTCAGATGTACTCACCCTGACCTGCCCCATGTAGCACAGAGCAGAGAATTTTTACAGTGTGCAGGAAAAGTGGTGCAGTCACAGCTCCTTATAACTGAACCTGAAAGCTTCAAAGCTTTCTCTGTTCTTGTGCTTTGGTAGTAAAACAAAGCCTACAGGAAATAACTGGGGAACTCTGTAAAGTGTCTAGAAGCTTAGAGAACATTTTGACACCATGCACAACACTTATATACTTGTCCTTATAGGTAAAAAGGAAAAAAAATACATGATGCTCTTTCAAATTATAGCCACTGAGATAGCATTGGCCCACTGAATTTTCTGGGCTTGAAACTCAGCAGTGTGTTCAGCTCAAAGTCATTACAGTCATCATTATTATCATCGTTATTAGCACTATTGATGTTGTAGTTCTCATCACACCCATGTGTGGTCCAGGGTGGAGGACTTCTGAGTCAACTGAATGTGTTCCCTCCCTCCAGGGGAGGTCATAAGTTTTGCTGAAAGAGCGAGTTGTCTTCCACTCTAACTTGGGGAAGCCCAGTGCTACCACTCAGGAAACACTCTTTGCTGAGCCCCTTTCTTGAATCTTCCCAGACTGAAGAGAAGACACCCAAGGCCTGTGACCTGCAGGAATATCCAGGCTCAGTGTTCTGGTCAGCTTGGCCATCTCTGAGACTCATACCTGACACCAACAGTTTGGAGCAGGAAAGGTGTAATTCAGCTCATGGTTCCAGGGGATTCAGACCATGGTTGGAAGGAGTCATCATGATTGGAAGCAGAAACATCATGGTGGAAATGTGGGCAGTGGGGGAAGATGGAGCAGCATCTGTACTGTTGTGCAGTGAGCAGGGAGGTAGGAGTGTGGAGTTTGGATCAAGGTGCAGATGTCCCTGGGGATGCTAACTCAGTCTCAGGCTCGGTAAGATTCTTCCTAGGACTGTATAATCCTTGGCTGGTGATATCTGCCTGTTGCACAAATCAACTTTAATTCAGAGTATACACTACAGCATCTTTGTGGTATCTGGGTCAGGACTCAGCCCCACAGGCAGTGAATGTAGAAGGGTAGCTGTGCAGGCCCGCTGCCCACTACATGCCACTTCTCCTGCCTGTTCACCCACAATGTCCCATTGTCTGATGAAAATTTTACCTTGAAGTTTTCCACATAATGTCTGTGTCCTCAAGAGTGTCTGAAGGTCATTCCACTAAACAAGTCACTAAAGCCCTTGCAGGTGAAAGAATGCCTGTATTACCAGTGGGCTCTGTGGCCCAGAGCAGAGGATCAGAGGCTCTGATAGATACTCTTCATAGTAATTCAGATACAGTACAGATATATTTAGTTTAACAACCTATTTAATGACTGTTCAAAACTATGAACCACAGCTAAAACAATGTCTTCTCTGCCCCTTTTTTTGTTTTCTTTTTGGGTAGACCTCTGTAGATCTTGTTTCTAGAGCTTCAGCATCTTTTGTTTCTAGAGCTTCAGCGTCTTTTGTTCCTTCAGTACACTTTTTGTTCAGTAGAGATAGGTTTCTGTGATGACCAAACTCTATTCCAGCAGCGAGACCATTAAATGAGTTCTTCACTGGACAAGGAGTTGGATATAGTATGTACATTTCATTGTGCACCAAAAGCAATGGCCAAAGAGAGATCTGACTGTTACCTTTGCTTGCACTTGTACAGGTCTGTACATTACAGCAATACTGTAATGATTCACAGCATAAAACTACAGCAGTGCACTGTACAGTACAACTGACAGAAATGATAGTATTTCAGGAAAACACACTGAACCTTTCTAAACAAAATGTAGAGGACTCTACCCAACAAATTTTAAAAAGAGATGAGCTGTACTTCCCAGGGGAAGTCATAAGTTTGCCCAGTGTAACATGGGGGTCATCTGAGGAATAGTTAAATGAGCAGGCTGTTAAACGAAGAGTCTCTTATGTTGTAATTTTTTTTCTGATTTTACTTGCACTACAGTACAGGGCACAGTACAGTTCGGTTAGATTTTTCATACATGAAAGGATTTCAGGAAATGTTTATTACCAAGTGACTTCACACTTCATGCTATAATGTATCAATATTGAAACCTTTTCAATAGACATCAAAAAGTATATAAAATATTCATAAACAGAATAAACAAAGCAATTACATGGTCATTCTTACTTCTTTGACTCATATTATCTCATTAATTTTAAATTATTTTCACTTTAATGCTCTGTGGAGTTTAATAGTTCATGCAGTCAATCTTGGAGAAGATACCCAGGGTAGCTAGTGTGCCAGGGCCTGATTTTTGTTTTGTCTCATAAAAGTGCAAGGAAAAGTCATACATAGTTGCTGCACTTAGATGTTTATTGTGGGAATTCAGGGGAAAGTACAATGTGTTCTGGTTATGGAGTGCCTTACAAGGTCCCCAGTGTCCCAGTTTGGCGACAGTTCCCCTTTGTTTTCCCATTCTTGGCACAAACCTTGCAGTGGACAATTCATGCACAGGCTATCCTGAGAAAACTGGGCAGAGGATAAAGTGACCTTAGGAGGTAGCGATGAAGAGCTCAACACCCATACACGGAGCTCTAAAGCAGGAAGCCCATCCTGGCACCCATAAGTTGGGGTGGGATCTTGTGTTCATGGCCATAGATATGCATTAAAGTGAAATATTTTGAGAAAGGACACAAATCTTAGGAATCCAGAGCTCATACCAGCAGCATTTTCTAGTGCGGGCACTTCTGGGAGGAGATAGAAGTCTGAGCTTAGATGGGTGGGTCACTCACTGCTGATGAGGGGACGCAGGGAGGTGTCAGGAAGCCTACGGCACTGGTGTGCCCTGTTTAGGATCTCATCCACAGACTATGCTGGGGTGAACCCGTAGTTTGGGCAGCTCAGGTCCCAGGGGTGGTAGAAGTTGGGGACCAGGCCTGGGCAGGTCACCTGTGCACAGAGAAAAGAGCAGGAGCATGAGGTGAGTCCAAGCCATGATGGGTCCTGAGGTCCACAGCAAGCCGAGCCACTCCAGGCCTCTCTTAATCCCCCCCCGGTCCCTTGGGGGCAATGTTCAGTGGTTATGCAAAGTGACTCCACCCCCGGGGCTCAGTACTGAGGACTCTCAGGCAGCTTTCTTCTCAGCTGTGTGGGTCATAACAACAGACTGAGGAGTCAGGAGGTGAAGCAGCAATTTCCACCAAATTCTTTGGTCAGAAGAGTGAGTCTTGGCCTCCAAGATCCCCAGTCCTAGTTATTTTCTGTAGTTTGCTCCCAGGAGAACTGTATCAACCCTTCTGGGCTTTGGTATGTAGTGGATGAAGCACAGCACAGTAGGGCTGTGACCTTCCAAAGTCCTGGCCATGGGCTGAGCTAAGACCTTGTGAGGAATGGGCCATGACACCTGACTCAGCTGAGGTTGGACTCCGGACACTTTTCATAACTCTTCCTTGAAATCTCTGGTTCTGTAGATGCACTTTTGGTCTCACGCGTGTTGTGAACTTGCCTGGGTCTTTAAGGTATTGGTTCAATCTTTTCACATGTGACATTTTTCCTTGGGGACTAATGATACCTTCCTGAAGTCTCTGGACTCTAGGAGGCTGAGACATGAGGTTTGCAAGTCTGAACCCAGTGAAAGCAAAGTAACAGAGCCCTATCTTCATACAGAAACCAAACCAAACCATCCTTGCATAGACATGTTAAAATCTTCCAAACAGAATTTTCAAAATTTATCCTTCCATTTCACAGTTTTTTTTTTTCCTTCTACATCGTTGTCCTGTACCATGGAGACAAGCATTTTCTTGTTGGGGTGGTTAAGTTTAAGTAGGTCAAGTTGATTGGATGGGTACCTACCTAGTGAAATAGTAAACCACACTTTAGGATATAACAAAGTGGGTCATGGAGGTGTGCCCTTGGGTACTTGTGTGGACTCCAGTTTTGCCTCTTTGACACTATTCTATCCTTTGCTTCAGGCCACTGTGACTCAGCATCTTTCCTTGTCACTTTGTCTGTCATGGTTTTTCTGCCCTGGAGCCACTGATTGTGGACAGATTTCCCTGATGCCTCTTCTCCTTTTAAGTCATAGGTGCTGGGTATTGTGTCTCACCGAATACAGTTGGAAAGTATATATTTAGCAGGTCCAAAGGGATTTTTTTTCCTGCTTGTTGCAATACACTTGCTAGTTATATCACAAATTAGATCTTGGTTATTTTACCAACTCTTTGCTTTTATTGTCTGGATACAATGTCTAGTCTCTTTTTACATGTGTTACTTGACATCCCCCATTACCCAATACACTAGCAATTGACAAGCCATATATTTATTCATTTTCTCCCATCAATGTTTTATGTGATCTTGAAAGAAGTGCTCACAGCCAGATCTGAGAGACTCTGGAGAGTCCATCTGTAGGCATCATGGAGTCTGTGGAGGTTCTAAGGATCATGGTCTTTTCCCAAGATGGAACTGTGGGTGGTGGACGATGGTGGGGACTCCAAGAATGCATTTCCTACCACTGACAGGGACCGTGCCATGGTCAGAGCCATGACCTGTGGCAGGGGGCCCGTATAGATCTGGCTTTTCTTCTCCAAGAGGCTGGAGATGTGTCCTCCAGGATGAGCCCCTGAGAGCTCCCGTCCAACCTAAGACTGCACCTGTGCAAATAAGTTGTAGCCCGAGGGCACATCTGCCTGGACATGGGAGTAGAGGCTGCAAGGCGAAGTAGGTGTCTCTGGAGAATGGGGCCAACCCTGGGACCACCAGAGGAGAAAGTGACACAGTACCTTTGGAGAGGGCAGGAAGCCCAAGCAGCCATCCTGGGTGAAGAACACAGGCCCAAGGAGCCCCATCCTGTCCTCTCACACTCAGCCCTTCCTATAGCACCTGGACTTTGGAGTGGTCCTCCAGGGAATTCAGTCTGTCAGGAGCTTCCTGCACTTATATGTGAGATTAGGTCCCCACTGTGCCTGGTCTCCTGCTAGTGTCCTGGTGTGACTGTGAAAATCTATCTTCCAGAACATGATCATTGAAGCCTGGGGCGTAGGACATATGGTGTTTTCATATTCTAATCCAAAGACTGACCGTTAGCACCTGTCAACTCCTTTGTGTAGCCAGTTTCTCTCCTAGCTTTAGCTCTGCTGGCCCCTGCTGGTAGAAGAGCCTTAGATCAGGCTCTTTCCTTTAAGTCACCCCAAGCTCTCATCATTTAAGAAGACAGGGACAAGGAGACAGGTCTCACCCTCCGTCAGCTGCACCCTCCCTGCCCTTCCCAGGGCAGCACAGGGGTGTCAAGATGGTGTGCAATGAGTCAGGGAAGGTCCAGCTCCTGTGTTCATGCACCATGTTTTTGCAGGATAAAATTTACACACTCTAGGGCCTCCTTTTTGTCATTTTTGCAAAAACAATGATGGTTCAATGAAACCTATTGACAACTTGTGTCAGTTAGGGTCAGTAGAGGATCAAATAAACATATAATGTAATATAATAGTAGGACCAAGGATATAGCTGAGCAGCACAGCACCTGCCTGGCAAGTGCAATGTCATGAGTTCAATTTCTGTTCCCACAATATATGTCCTATAGAGGGATTTGCAAGGTAGGTACACAGTGGTCACCTGGAAGAATTAACAAGAGGCTGGGTGTGGTGACGCATGCCTGTAATCCCAGCACTCGGGAGGCTGAAGCAGGAGGATTGTTGTGAGTTCGAGACCAGCCTGAGCTACAAAGTGAGCTTAAGGCCAGCCTGAACTGCATAGTGAGACCCTGTCTCAAAAAGACAAAAAAAAAAAAAAAAAAAAAAAAAAAAAAAAAAAAAAAAGAATGAACAAGGGCTGTCTGCAAGCTGCAGAGTTCTGGTGCACTTAAAGTTCTGTGATCTGGAGCTCACTGCAGAGTCCTCTGCAGTCAGTAATTAACATGATGGATTAGGTATGATCCCGTCTATACTACCAAGCATGGCAAATAATAGGTTTCACACTTCATCCAGAGGTAGGTGAAATGGCATAGTAGGGCTCATGAGTTGTGGCTGAATTCTACATACATTTAATTGAACCCTATGAAGTTTGGATGGATCTGGGAAGGTAGAATAGCTTTCAACAGATCCAGTTAAGTTGGAGCCCTATTTTCAGTAATTGCACCAGACATGGCAACTTCTAAAACAGAGCGGAATTTTTGCAGGTGCACCATATGCATCATCAATCTAGAAACTGAGAGCTGAGTGACTGAGTGCATTCATACCGAATGGCCAGCAGTATGCATCTACACTTGCCCCTTCCTCTTCCATGATACACCATGTACATGGATGGCCTTGCACCATTGGCTGCTCAGTAAGACTTGCAGAGCTCTCCCAAGTCATGATAATTGGATTCTACAGTTGCTACTTGAAGTAGCAATTCTTGCTGAGTTACACACATAAAATCAAAGAAGGAAAAGTAAACCATAATGACAGTCATGTTTATATTAGGAGATAATCTGCCACAAAACACTTTCTGTATCTCACACTTCTCAAGAAGAAGAAGGAAGGGACACTTTTATGATCATGCTGGTTTCTGGCAGCAGTAATACCACTTTGGAGATTGTTAGGAGGACACCTATGTCCCTAAGTGGCTCTAGGGCCCAGTGCAGATTGCAGAAGGCTGTTGTGGAAATACACCCTTGATAGGAATATGGAAAGCAGCAGTCTGAAATAACAGGTCATGCAAATGTACATAATTATCAAAATCAAAGTATGTTTTTAAAGAACAAGTCTGAGTTACTGTCCTGAGGTCTCAACTACAGATGGCAGAGGGGATGGCTCTGCAGCCTCAGATCTAATGGATGAGCAGCCAGCATAGGTCTTGTTGAGTCTAAGCCTCAGAAATAATAAGGGGAGCTTGAGGTCACCTGCTCCAGTGCCACTGTGAACTCCTATTTCCTGACTTGAGACAAATTTCTTACCTAGAGAGCACTATGGATGCTGCATGTATGTGTAAATTTTTACTGAACATAGCCATGGTCTTTGTGTTTGGGTGCTTTTACCCTGCAAAGGTGGAGTGGAATGCTGGAAATGCTGCTCACAGTGATGGTGAACTTTAATGCATTTCCTACGTGAACCATTATGCAGATGATAAATACCAGTCTTCCTCAATTTTCACCCTACACGCAATAATAAATGACACATGCTTCATCTCAAGATGATAAATAATGTCTTCTTTAAAGACCGAAGGTACTTGTAGTTGAGGTCGGTTTTTACATCCACTTAATTTAATGGTTTGCTCCCATTACTATTGTAAGGACTGTGATGGCAGAAGCAGATTTATATAGATCCAGTTAGGAATTGATGTTATTGGGCATTTATGCCCCTGCTGTGGAGTATTCTAGTACACAACACTGTAACTGCACGTGCATGAAAAGAAATACTGGGTAGAATCTTGTCTTCTTCCTTCTCTTTCTGGCTTTCCGTCATATATTTTTGTCAAATCATTTTCACTTCATTAGAATGTGGAGCAGTGTCATGATCTGTTCCATTAATTCATTTTATCTAGGATGTCTTGTTAAACCACCCCTTGCTTCTGTGGATTCATTACATGTGGTGTTTGTTTTCCTCAGTGGCAGCTCCTTTTCCACAACAGACTAGCAATTGGCATTAAAAAGTCAATCTCTTGCTCCCCCTCTCCCTATCTATCAGGGTCTTATGTATTCTTATTAAAGTGTCAGAAAAGAATGGACTGAGAAACCCACTACAGACTGTGTGGTCTCTTTAACCACTATTTCCCCAGGGTCCTGATTGTGACCTGCATGATGTAGCATCCTACCATTAATTGATGGACAGTGCCAGGTTCAGATCTGGGACCTGACTCTGACAAGAGTCCATGTCACTCAGCAGAGTCATGTCTAGGAGGGGGTGCATGGTGTATGCTTTATCCAGGGATGAGCTCCTGAGTGCCACTCCCCTACTTGAGACTGCACAGGGCTGAAGCCTGAAGGCAGATCTGTGTGCAGGTGGAAGGAGAGGCCATGTTCTCTGGAGTAGCCATGACAGAAGAGTCAGCAAGAGGACACTGCAGGATGGTGAGAGTGGGCAGGAGGACCAGGCATCTGATGGGTGAGGCAGGTAGATTCTACAATCCCTCTCTGTCACAATGCACTAACTCTTAGAGCCTCTGGACCATGTAGTGGTCTCCCTAGTGAACTGTGTCCCTGTGGTTGCCACCCAAGTAGACACCTGGGACTCGGCTTCTGCAGAACATTTCTCACCTAAGACACCCTGCTCTGAGGTTCTGGTACTGTGGGAGAAACACGAGTTTGACTCTCAGTGCGAGGTCACTACAGCCTGGATACTTCGGATGGATTGTCCTGACTACCGAGCCAAGACGTGGATTCTGGACACTGTAGATTTTCCTGAACACAGCCTGGGCAGCCCAGCCTTAAACTAGGTTATCACATATCGCATAAGAGGCCATCCTATCCCCTCCTTGTCCCATGACTAAAACACACATATAGTCTGTTGCGAAGTACTTTTTCCTGCATCTTTGTTCTCATGATCTTGATTTCAAAATAAATAACCACACAGATCTCAGCTCACTGCTGTTTCCCTGAGGTTCTCTTATGCTAGAGAATGAGCTGCTCTGGGCTGTTTTGGTGATGAAACTAAGTCTCATCCCTGTGTAATTTTTCATTCTGCAAGTGGCCAGAGGAGCACACTGCCACAGGCAGATGCCTTTATAAAGAAGTTTCCTGATTCCCTATACTCAAGTGTGACCTGCAGGGAGTAAGAGAAAGGTTCAGTATACTTGGATCTGGCAGATGGGAAACTAGAAGAAGGCCCATTGAATGCAATACGATATAAGTAGTGTTGGACAGTGACAGGTAACAATCTGATACCCAATTCTTAGACCTATCTTCAATTTTCTCACCTATAATTCACTGCAAGAAGGAGCCCCAAAGAATGTTCCCAGAACAACAAGGCAATCTAAAAAGCCAATACAATAGGGTTGGTGCCTGGGCTTAACAACTTACGGTGAACACAATTGTGGCTAATGCTTTAAGCTTGTGAATTGCGTTGTCACGCTTCAAAGGAGAATGGAATTTATGTAACATCCTGTATTACCTGGAAACTGAACAATTTCTACCCTAGGCCTTTGTATCAATGATGAATCCTAAGCGTCCTCCAACTCTGCTCTATCACAATAGTAGACAAAATATATCGTATCAGGGGTGAGGAATGATATAGACCGGTGTTGTCTTTAAGGGCCTTAAAGACTTGCAGTTGAGGTTGGATTTTTATATCCACTTAGTTCATGATGTCTACATAGGCCCTCTAAGGTACAAGTGGACTTATCCTCATCCAGACAGGAAGCTATCTTGTTGGCTGTTTTATACAAGCTGTAGAATCTGACAGAGCAAAACAACGTGGCTGCAGGTGCGTGGTACGCACCACTGATGCAGAAGCTGAGGATTCTTGTTTTCCTTTGTGAGAGAGCGGAAGTGGTATCACACCTCTTTCACTGTACACTATTGTTTTTTTTCTGTTGTTGTTGTTGTTTTTAACCAATATCCAATAAACCATCTGTCTCAATTACTCTACCCTCCTTACTGTGACAAAATACTTGACATCCAAAGTTAAGGAAACAAAGGTTTAGTTCACTCACATCCCTGGGGGTTTCAGTCCACATTCAGCTGGCTCCAAGGCACAAGTGGCACATGGCCCAGGGAGCAGCTGCTCATGGCAGCTGTGAAGAGCAAGAGAGCAAAAGAAGCAGCAGCAGCTCAGGCAGCTAGCCAGCCTCTCTCCCCTCCTTACACTGCAATGCAGAGTATCTGCCCCAGGGCACTCACACCCAGAACCCAAGCACTGGATCAAGACTCAATCACAAACTCCAGAAGTCACCCTAATACAGCATGAGGACTGGGGGGACAGCTAGACATAAACCCTAACACCATTCTTCCCTAACTGTGAAAGGTCCAGTTTCACTGCTGCCTGATGGATAAAAAACCCAAATGATGGGGGAAAGAAGTGATATTTACAACATGCCAGCAAGTTGGAAGATGGGGCTTTTGTCCCGAAAAAATTATGAAGCCAAGTTTTCTTAAGATGTGTATAAACATTCCATTTTACTGTAGGTGAAATTGAGGCCTGGAGAGCCTTGGGTGGGAAGCAAAACTTTAACAGCAGTGTGTCTGTTTCCTTCTGCAAATCACACACACACACATAAGCACATGCGCGCACACACGTACACATTCACACAGCCTTCAGTCTCCTGTAGTCATAGTCATCCACCAATACCTATTTTTCATACTGAGAGTGGAATCCACCTGTTTCCCTTTCACTATCAGATCAGCAACACTGATGGCCTGGAGGATGAGGATGTCAACATTAATGTCACATTTTTTGCATCCAAGATTTTATGAAAAATAACTTTCCGTGAAAGCACCCTCTTTTCTCTCAGGGAAATCATTTGGCTAGCAAATAAATCAGTGCTTCCAAACTTTCTCATTGTCACCTTTGTCCCCATGCTATTATGTCACAGTGGTAACTGACTGAAATCTATGTTCCTTGCAAAGCCTGTGTTAATCTACCCAAATGTACATCCCATACATAATACTTTGAAAAGGTCTCCCTGTGACGAGCCACTGAAGTGATGTCAGTTGAGACTTATTCCCCCTTTGTTCCCACACTCTAAGTGCTGGGCTGACAGTTTCTGGGCATAGGGAAAGCGGAGTTCAACTCATTCAAAATATCCACTTCCTGTTGGACTATATAGGGTTATTTTGCTGAATTCAAGTACCTACAATATTTGGACTGGCATCAAGTATGAAAAGGTCCTTTAAAGACTTCTTCCAAATATAGCTGGAGAACTCATTTCTGTAAAAACAAAACAAAAAAGGGGATTTAAGTGAAGGACCATTTGTAGCGAATATATATAAATAGAATAGAAAAACGGCTACTTTTTCTTAGTTCAATGGAAAGAAAGGTTCTACTAACATTGTTTATACAAGATATTATCTTTGCATCTTCTCTTTAAGTAATACAAAGACAACAATATGCAATGCAGGCCTGGAAGATGGCTCAGTGGAATAAGCGCTTCCCTGGCAAGTGCAAGGGCCTGAGTTCAATCCCTGGTTCCCACCAAAAAAAAAAAGCAAAACAATATGCAATGTATTAATTATTGTAACCATACTATTATGAAATTGCCTTATTGCCATTACTTTCATATTAAAGTTAATAAAAAATAAAAAAAAAACAAAATATCCAGCCCCAATAACAATATAATCAGATGCACCCAGCAAGGTTCAGGAACTTGCCCTGCCCCCAAAACTCAGGAATCTAAGTGCCAGAGCCAGACAGACTAAAATCTCTTTTTCTATGTGGCTGGCTCTATCCTGTCTCTGTTGTAGGTTAGAGAGGGACTCCAGGATCAAGACTGGTGGCGTGTTTTTGTCTCACTTCCCCATCTGCCTGTGTCACTGTGAGCATGAATACTGCTATCCCACACATGACAGTAATAGTCAGCCTCGTCTTCAGCCTGGGCACCAGAGAATCGGTCAGGAATCCCAGAGGGCCGCGTGCTATCTTCATAGATGACAAGCACCGGAGCCTGGCTGGACTTTTGCTGGTACCACTGCACATTTTTACCTCCAATGTTGTTTCCCTCACAGGTCATCCTGGCTGTCTGTCCCAGAGTCACCGACCCTGAGGATGGCTGTGTCAGCACATAGGAGGTCACAGAGCCTGCAGGGACAGAGAAGCAGATGTGAGACTGAGATTGGGAGCTCTTCCCTCAGACACTCAGCCCTGCTGGAGCTGGGATGAGCCCAGGGCTGAGTGGGAGCATGAGGGTCCTGGGGCAGCACCTGTGCAGTGAGCAAGGAGGCCAATGAAAAGCGTGGTCCAGGCCATGGTGAAGGTGCCCCGGATGATCTTTCCTGAGGCCAAGGCTGGGTGGCTTCCTCCCAGGCCTCTCTTATGCTCTTGCTGGAGAGAGCCATCCATTATGCAAATCAGACAAGCTCAGGGCCAATGCTGGAGAAGATTTCTCGGGCTCAGAGCAAAGCTCAGGCTCAGGTACTCAGAGGGAGTTTTGGTGGCCCCAGAGACCCAGTGGGTGTCTGGGAGATATTCCTTCACGTGTCAGTGCATATGCAGATCCTAGACATCAACCCTGTGCCCTTCTTGACACTGCTGCTCAGCCTTCTGGCCATATACAGATCAGAAATACAGTTGGAGTTTCCTAAGTTGCCTGAACTCCTGCCTGGGGGTGGTCCTGTCCTCGTTCTGTCTAACAGGTAGCCCGGAAGACACACATCCAACTTTGACCAAGTCCAAGACTTTCCTGTGTTTAATCCTGACCATCAAGCAGGTAGCTTGAGTCAGTATAAGTATCCATTCCACAGATGCTTTGTAGCAGACTTCAGATGTTAGCTGAGTCCTAGCTCCATTTTAAGGCTTATTCGTGGAACCCAGTGTAGTGACTCTCCTGAACCTACCTTCTGAATGTCAGCAAGATGGGTTCAGGTATTATCCAGATCACAGCACTTCTTAGTGGAGAGACAATAAAAGTCTTAAATTAAGGTAGATGTAAGATGCATGCCTGTGATCCCAGAAGTCTGGGTCATGAGGCAAGAGTAGTACAAGTTGAAGCCCAGGGAGGCAACATTACAATTTAAAAACCATGTCTCAAAAAACTATAATAGAATAGAATAGAATAAGTTTAAAAAACACTGCCTTTCAGTGTGAAACTCATGGATTGAATCTAAAATGCAGAAAATAAATTTCCAATAAGAACTATCAGTTTCTGTACTTGGTTGTCTTGGGGTAGGTTCTGGGTATTGTGTCTTAGCACACCCAGTACGTGCAGAAATGCAAGGTCAGTTCATGTGCTTTTGGAGATGTTTATAAGAAAGTCCCAATGGGGTAAAAACTTCAGGAAGCCTTCATATAAGTCTGTATTATACTTAAATTGTCTCCACTTGCCAGAGAACAGTATCAAGTAATAAAACTTGATTAAGCCAGAACAAAGTGAGTGAGTGAATATTTTGAGCCTAACACTGAGAAGTCAGAAAGATGCAATTTGGCAGCCACTCCCGGGAGATATATAGACATAGACCATGTAGAAGTTATGTTGGGGGAGCTTTCAGACAAAGAGAAGAAGGGGACCCTGGCCCCCACCCCATCACCAGGTGATGTTGCCATGTGACTCTCTGCTGCCCCCTCGTGGCCGCTGTGCACAGGCTACTGGAGAATCAGGGGCTTCCTTTGTCTGCTCTTTATGGCTGTGACTGCCTGGTCTATGCTTACTGGCTGCAGGGTCGAAAGTGCTCTTTTCTCTATAACCCCTGCATCCTTCAGCACCAGGCACAGGGGACTCAGATTGAGATGAAAATGTGAACACCTTAGAGGAGGAGGGTTCAGGACCCACTAACAGGTTTCTGAATTTCATTCTGGGGTCCTGAAGGTAGTATTATTGCTTCAATGTGACATCTGCAGGACTCAGGGAGAATGCAAATGCTTCAGAACTACCCATGTGGTTGGTGGGGGCTACTGTACCAAAGACCAGGACACCAGAACACCTATTCAACATATGGTGCAGACCTAGCATTGTCTGAACTAAATTCTATCCTGGGAACTCAGCATGACTAGGGCACAGCCTTTGGTCTCCAGAGTCCCCGTCCAATCCATGGGCTCTTAGCAGTCACACTGAGTTCATGGACTCAGCACATGATTCCTCCCACCCTCTGTGAGCGATGCTCTTTGGTTTCTTAAATCTAGACCTCTTTCCAAGGTTTTCCTCATTAAGATTAACTATGTGGCCTAGTGCGGCTCCATCAGATACACTAGTCTATTGGCTGGGATTCTCCTCAGGGCAAAGTTGTTCTTATGAAGCAAGAAAGCAGAGGGCATCTGTGGACCACTTTTCCTCTTGAATATGGGTGTGGTAGCTGGAACTGAAACAGCTGTCTTAAGTATTTTAGGCAATAAACATGAACTTGAAGCAATGAAATGTTGGAATTTTGATGAAGAGTTTCTTTCAGGAAAAGAAGAATCACCTACTTGCACCTGCATATTTGTAAGAGAAACACAGTTCATCACTTACTTTTGCATCAAGGATTCACATAGGTCTACAGTAAAAAGTCATTTCTCATGGATTAGTGAGAAAAAGGATTAATATACCAGTTAATAGGAAATTATACAGAGCAACCTCATCACTCCAGTTCATATGCAGATAATTAGTGGAAAGTTCGCAAAGTGGTCCTCTGCGATTCTATCATCAGAAATCAGCACCTTCCTGATATGGTGCCTCTGGAGTTGCTTTGAGGGTGGAATGAAGGATCCCATAGCAGGAGTATGTGTGGGGAGCTACGTCTACTTCTGATAAGCAGAGTATGGTGTGAAGATCTGAAAGAAATGGGAGATTGAATGGGGTCCCAGATTCAAGCTACTTTAGCTCAGACAGGACATATATTTTTCAAGTGATCATCAGGAATAGGTATGATGTGCAGTCTGGGAAATTCCCAGGCAATGAATAGAAATATTTGTTCTAATAATATGTGTAAACAGGATATCATGTGTGCATATTGCACAATGAATAACCACTAAGAAAACAATATGCAGTATATTATTGAAACTGTGCTACTAATTAGATTTGAAACTGTCTCATTGATATTTATTTCTCAATAAAATTATGGAAAAACAGAAGAAACATCCTCTTGTGTCAATACAGCAGACGAACAGTTGCAGACACAAGTGGAAGCACACTCAGCCAGCTTGTCTTTCACAGAGGGGCTGAACGTGTTCACTAGAAGAAAGGAAGTCTCTCTCTCTCTCTAACAAATTGTGCTGGATGAACTGGCTTTGCTCATGCTTAAAAGCAAAATGAGACACAGGTCTATCATCATGCACTCAACTGAAGTCAAAATGGATTAAAAATCTGAACATGAAAACAGAAACACTAAATCTAGTGGAGGAGAAAGGAGGAAGAAATGTTGAAGAAATAGCCTGAATGCAGCGTAAGGGAGACAGACTTGCTCTGTGTTGCCATGGCTCCTCCCCTAGGCTCCTGTTTTGTGTTTTCTGCCTCCATGAACTGCTTCCCTGCGCCTTGTGCTAGTCTGCCTTGGTGTCAGCACAGCCCGGCCTGAAATGTCCACACAATCTGTGCTCAATAAACCTTTCCATTCTTGATTTTGACTGTTGGATACTTTATTCCAGCAACAAGAAAAAAGTAACTGAGACAGAATTTGGTGCCATGGAGTGGGATCATGGCTGTTATTATACAGCTGACCATGTTTCTTGCTGATCTATGGAAAGAAACAGTTGATGCTTAATTTCTTTTGAATTGTTTTTTTTTTTTCAATTATTTTTACCTTTTTGTCTTTTTAATTTCTCATAGTTTCTTTCTTTCTCCTTCCAATTTTGCTTGCATACATGTCTGCTGATATCAACAACTAATTTGAAGACAACACATTGTAGTACAAGTCCTGTGACAGTGATATTATTTTGGTTAGTAAAATTCTGAACCATTTTTAATTTTTGTTTTCATGATATTTTATACTCTATAAAAAAAGAAAGTTTAAAAAAACAAAGGCCTAATATCCACAACATGAAAAGATTTTTAAAAAATAAAGCCCCAAAACCTCAAAGACCCAATTAAAAATGGGCATGTCAGATGAATATACACATGTCAAGCGTAGAGATACAAATGTCAAGAAAATATTAAAAAAAAAAGTAAAATAAAATCAAGTAAATGTATAAAAAAGTGTTCTGCATCATTGGTCACTCAAGAAGCACATGCTACGCCTCTCTGTCTCTGTGTGCTGCCTCATCTCTTCTCTTACCGTGTGGATCTGGGGTTTCCTCAGGAATCTCAGGAGCTTGGAGGAAGACTGGGTCATGGGGACATGGTGCCAACCCTGCATTCAGACATCTGTGATCTCAGTGGCTGGGTGTGCTGTTGGGAGGTGAGATTACAGGAGGACCACTGCTGGTCTGAGCGGAAGGGTTTCATTCTTGTCCACAGCATCTCCCTTTTCTCTCTCCTTCCTGGAAGGCATTAACTGGGCAGCTTTCTTTCAGCATATCCCTTTGCCATGAAACAGGGTCTGCAATGCAGTTCGCGCTGGCTTTGCATTCATTTTGTAGCCCAGGTTGCTCCCGAGATTTCCACAATCTTCCTGCCTCAGCCTGCCAACTGCTGGGATTAGAGGCATGTCCAGTCATGTTCTGCAACTAGTGGAGTGTGGACAGCAAACACTGGCAACTGTGCTCCAAACTATATCCGCTTGCTCAAATTGTAGGACCCAGGTGCTTTGTTCCAGCAATGGGAAGATGTGGAGGACCACCTTGGGGACTGTCCTTGACAAAAGAGCAGTTGTTCCCATTTTGGCTGTGCCTGACCCTGTATCCACATATTAATAGGTACAGAGCTGGCTAGGACTTTTCCTTAGTTTATCAACTGGCTTCAAGCAATGCTTATTGGTCTAGACAAGGTGCTTTCGGTAGCTTTTGAAGACAGCATGTGTTTTCCTCATAACACACACCTGCTGCTCATTGATATGAACCAGGTTGAGACAGGACAAAGAATCAGTGCCCCACACTGTTGGATAGCATTGAGCCTTGAGATAGAGGCTATGACACTCAGACACCAATGTCTGGCTCCCAGGGAAGATGGAGATAGAGAGTCAAGTCTCAGTGCTATCATAGGACACACATATGTCATATCCCTGGCGTGGAAAGGGATGTTAGTAGCCCATGCAATCTTGTCCTAGAGTTGAAATTAGGTTTTTCTTGTTAGAGGGAGACTACAAGTCAAAATATGCTCTTTTACAAGAAACTTGGAAGCTTAGGGAAATGTGATTTTTCTCATCATGAAGTCTGAAAATTTTTATCTGTTTAGCATTAGCACCTAGGGCAAATGAACAGAAAGCTGTTCTTTCTGTCCCTGAAGATCAATAACCCTTTAGATGAAATCTTGTATAAGAAATTACAAGATTTACTGACAATGGTTAGCCACAGAGTTGGATGAGGAAACATGCAGAGGGTGTCTGCACACTGGAGAATGAAGGATTCAGTCCAGGGCCTGCAGCCCACTGTAGTGTCCCATGCAGGTCTGTATCACAAGGCCGATGGGTCTGAGAAGGAAGGCTGGTGAGTCTACACCAGAAGGCTGATGGGCCCAAGGCACAGGCCAAAGAGTCTGTGCTAGAGCCAGGGGGTGACATCCAAGCTAACAGGGAAGACCAGAGCTATTCCAAGGAACAATGGACCCTCTGTCTTTCCTCATTTCCCTTTTATATCCCGTAAGTGATGAGTCACTCCAGGGTGACTGCACTCCCTAGCATGTGGAATTGCTGAGCCATTTTAGTTAAGCTCTTAATTTCCCATGTTGACACAATCAATGAAGCACTACATCCTTCACTGCCCAGGGTAGAGGAACACTGTCCCAGGATAGGAGGCAGTTGTGATGAAACTAAATCTTCTGCCTTTTGAGACCTTTAGGTGCCTGATCCCAGCAGACAGAAACACTCCTTGCTGAGTCCCGATCTTGGGACTTTTGTAATAAAAAGACAGGAGGTTCTAAAATCTGGGTCCATGACTAAGCCCATGGAATCTGTTTCTAAGTAACTAGTCTCTTTCAAGGTTTTATTTCACTTAGTTTTGAAGAAATGGTTCTTAAGATGTGTATAGAATTCTCATTTGACTGCAGGTGAAATTGAGGCCTAGAGTGACTCAGAGGGGAAACAAGCAGAGAGCAGTAGTACCAGGTCCCAGAGTTGACCCAGGGTCCTAAATTCAGGTCCTAGGCTCTTTGGGGCACAGCAGGACCAGGACTGTGAGAAGGAAGTGCAAATGTCAGGCTGAAAGCGAGGGCTTGTGTCCACTCAGCTTGCGGCTCTTCCCATTATGGCCTGGCCATCTTTAGGAGCCCGCCTTAGCCCCAGGTGTTGTGCCCTTGAGACTGGGCCTGGTTAAACGTGAGGAACCTCAGGAACATGGGGAGGCTGCTACACTCTGCAGTGCAAGGATGGCCCAGCTCCTGCTGCTTCTCCCTATGCTGTTGTTTGCTCTGTTCTGTCATAAGCCGGTGGGCGTAAGGTGTCTTGTGACCATCTCTGCTGTGCGCAGAAGGATCTTAGAAGACCACCAGAAATGCAGCTTTAGAAGGCGCTAGGGTTCTTTCTGAAGAATTTACCTAAGAGCACCCCTTGGGTTGAGCTCAGGGACAGGACCAGAATAGTACTGTGTGAGAGGCAAACCTGGGGTACAGCCTGGAAAGGACGCCTGTACAGATTGTGAGAAAGAGACCATGAGAAAGGTTCAGGCTATGGGAGGTTCCCCATAACTCTGCCTCTTATACCCACAATGTAGCAGGACTGCCTGTCTTCTAGCTTCACCACACACAGGGTGAGGCTCTGGAGTTCATGATGAATACTGAGTTTCTACAACTTTAGAGGGCTCCAGAGTAGCCAGAGGAGCCCATTGTAGAGGAAAACAGGGAAGACACTGTGGTCACTTAGGTCTCTTTTCTAGCAGCAAACACCTGCTCAGATGGAGCACGAGGCCCCATCCTCCTGTAGCTTCACAGCTCGAGATTAAGGAGGTAATGTTTGGAGCTCACATTTTGGGAGGTCCAACTGCACCCTCAGTCCACACTCACCCTCCTGAGAACACGAGTTCACTGTGATCGTAACAAAAGTGGGATGATCCACATTTCACAGGAGAACAATGAACAAATACAATGCAAATTAGTCAGCCAGTTCCTGTGAAAGTCAAATGCTTTGATATTTGAGCACTATAAAGAATGGATAGAACTCATGCATCGGTGTTAAAGTTGGTGCTTGTTTCAATTTTCATCTTGGGCCTTCATTGTCCAGTTGTGGTGAGTAATGCAGAGGAGCCAGCCAACACTAAATGGTGAAAAGAGCCTTGAACAAGTAGGAGACTGGGGCAGAGGAAGCATCCAGGATGACCTTTTCTGAGGTTGGGGTGGAGCCTGGAGCCCATCAGGAAATCCTGTGAGGTTGCTTCCGGGGCAAGTGCGTGAGTCCCCAGGGAACGCACGTCAGCCCCTGGCACCTGGGTTGATGTGGAGGAGGCTGCTTGCTGATGAGCTGTGTACTCTGATGCACCCGCGGCCCTGGGCAGCTCAGTGGGGATAGAAGCTTGCAGTCCTGTCTGACCTCCTCTGCAGTGCCTGGCATGAAACAGGGAAAAGGGCCCGAGTATGCAGAGGGCAGGTCTTGGGGCAGGGGCAGAGGGAGTGGGCATTATGGAGCTGAAGGAGGTGTGCAGCACTCTGGAAGTAAAGGAAACCTTGCAGGTAGACTGAGGGGCCCAGGCATGCTGCTGGAGTATGGAGTGCAGGCCAGGCCTGCTTTCTTGTTGGCCTTGGCCCTACCCCTGATGAGTTGGACTTGGGGGAGCTAGTTGTCCTCGTTTGTACCCCACCTAAGTGATCGCTTCAGGGGACACTCATATGTCATGTGTGCCAGGCTAACTGGGTCTTTTATAGCTGTTATGACC
>PVKA01010080.1:0-65770 GCA_004027165.1 Ctenomys sociabilis | reverse complement strand
GAAAGAAAGAAAGAAAGAAAGAAAGAAAGAAAGAAAGAAAGAAAGAAAGAAAGAAAGAAAGAAAGAAAGAAAGAAATAGATCATTAAGAAATGTGCCAGAGCCTGGGAGATGGCTCAGTGGAATAAGCGCTTCCCTGGCAAGCGCAAGGGTCTGAGTTCAATCCCCGGTTCCTCCAAAAAAAAAAAAACATCATTAAGAAATGTGCCAAGAAGTGGGAATTCGTGGAGATGGCCCCATCTGTCCTGGGTTGAGGACTTTTCTCCAAAAACTGAGCTTTCCTTTTTAAAATTTAGCAGGTTCTGACAAACCACAATGAGTTGGTAACCATTAACAGTATCTACAATGGGACTCGAAAGGACTAATATTACCAGTTATTTAAAGAGCGAGCCTGACAAACAATCCGGTGGAATGAAAATAAACTCTTTTAAAACCAAAAGTTCAAAACCAGGTAAAAGGAAGCAGATCTGATTTGGGCTTCCAAAAGTGATAGGTGTCTAAAAACATTACTGTTCTTCATGAGTAATTCAAACTACATACTTTTATAAAATTTTATTTCAAATAAAAGTGAACACATGCAAAAATTAAGAACTTTTTAAAGACTATTTTTTCCTTTAAGATGTCATATTTTCTTGGAGATATACGTGCATTTTTGTGTATATTTACATAGACTTTTTTTTAAACTATTAATGCATGTTTGCAAGATATAACGATTACATGCACTGTGTGAAGTTGAACATGGGCATAACATATCTTACTTTACATGCACTTTTTAGTTTGTCTTTTTGATAATCTAATAATGAATGGAAGCCAAATTCCAAGTCCAAGTACAAAGAGATACTACAAAAACCAAGAAATCTGAGCTGTTGAGATAGCTCAGCAGACCAAATGCCTGCTTAAGCAAGCACAGGGATCAGGATTTGGTCCCCGGGACCACGTGCTGTGCCATTGAATCCAGGTGTGGTGGTGCGTGCCTGCAATCGCAGCACTGGGGAGGCTGAAAACAGGAGGATCATTCTGAGTCGGAGCTGCACAAATACATTAAAAGAAAAGGAAACAAAGAAATTCCAGTAGCTAATAACTCCCACAGTGCTGTAAAAGTTCAAGCCATTTAAGAAAAATAATTCAAGAAAATCACTGTACCAAAAAATACATCAAAACTGGTATATTTATAATAAATGAAACTCATTAGGCAAAAACTGAAATTTGTGACTTGATTTTTTTTTTACTGTGAGGTTCAATTTTTAATATAATTACATAGCCATTTTAAATTAACCACATTAATTTAAAAATTCATTAATAGAAAAAACTTTGATAACACATTAAAATAAATTTGTATTCTCTTAATCATAACAAAATCTATATATTTATATAAAGGGATCATAGCATTTAATCTGTAAAAATACTTTATTTAGAATGACTCCTTCAGTAATATCCCACTCTTCCTTGCCATCCCTATCAATCCCAACTTGCTTCTCAAAAATTCCCCAATTCTTGAACATCCAGAATATGACCAAACACAGTGAACAGTAAAAAGCAAAACAAAAGGAATCCACTCCTCCAAATCCCTATCAGCCAGCCCCCTCCAGAAACATGGAGATAAGATGCAAAGACTGGAATGCAGCCAAAAATTATAAACTGAGATTCCACAGATTACTCTTAAAGTTGGAAGAAGAAAATAAAATTCAAATACCAATGGATGATCCTGGTAAAGCAAGCTTTTTTTTTTGAAGAACAAATAGCAGTAAGACAGTTTCAAGACAAATTAACAGGACAGATTCAATAAATTAATACATTGCAAACTTTTCATAATGTTTTGGTATTGTACAAGGTGCATACGTGATATTATACTTACAGACATTATTATAGCAGATGTCTCTAATCAGTGAATTAAGAGAATGTAGCTGTTTACTTATCATTTTTTATAGCTGAATTATATCACAGATTCAATAATTAATACCTTCCACATTGCCATCCTCCTAGTGGTTGTCCATAGTACCAGAAGCCGACATAATATCCTGTCCAAACACCACTAGTGCAAATCTTGTAAAGCAAGCTTTAAATCAATTTTTTTTTAAAATAAAACCTGAGTTGGGCCGCAAATATAGCTCATCAGCATAATGTCAATCTGGCAAAGCACAAGGTCCCACGTTCGATCCATAGCACCGTAAAAATAAACAAAGTAAAAATGTCAAACCTGAACTTAAAAAGAGAGAGAAAAAAATGATTCTATGTATAGTACTTGAACACAAGTTCAAATTTAGGCAATATATGACAAAGCTGGCCAAAATAAAGCAAAAGCAATCCTAAAAAGAGAGGTGATGATTCCCTTGCAATCTGTACAGCCCATACATGAAAAGTAGGAGACTTTTGTATTTTTTGGGGGGACAGGGTTTACAGTTTGTGTGTAAGTGTCCTGACCCAAAGCTTCAATTGGGACAGCTTGGCTTCTGGAGGTTGTGACTAATTGTTTTTTTTTTAATTTATTTTTAATTTATTTATTTATTTATTTGCTTATTTATTTATTTATATGTATTTTAACTTGAAGAGTGAAAAACAGAAGCAAAAACAGAGAAAAAATGACATAAAATATAATATATATATTTTTTATTATATATATAATAAAATAATCCAACACCGATCATCAGTCCACAATAGAAGCGGGTTGTCCACAGAAGTTGTTGACTTGAGCCATTCACAGCTCATTATATTAATATGACTTTATATACCTCCATTTTTATATTTTCTGCTGGATGGTTAAGACCCAGTTAAAGTAAGACCTACATAACAAAAAATGTAACTTTTGTATCAGACAAGGTCAGTCAGGTACTCTCAGGGTTTATCCTGTAACCCTGTACCACACTTTGTAGGTCCTTTGTCAGTGTCAGCTTTGTGGATGAGTCACAGCCATTCCTTGACCAATTTGCTCTCTGTGAGAGCCTGAGAGAAAGTTTTCTCTCCATGTGACTCTCCTTAGGCACACTACACATCATTGATCACATTCCTCTGTGGCCTCATAATCTCCTTGATCAGAAATTTGGAGCACTACTGAGTTACATGATGTTACGGTACAGGTTCTCCTATGTCTGAGTATTCGCTGACCTTGAAAGGCTAGGGCAAAAATGTTGGCTGACCTCGCAGCCTTTCTTTTTCTCCAGTTTTTGATCTGCAAACTTAGGTTGTTAACACTCCAGAAGAGAAGTTTATCATTATCCTGCAACATATACAGCTTAGTTTACCCACACTATTAGTCTAAATATCAGACATCACAGGCATAACATATTGATTCTTGATCCAACACTGGGATTGCAGGTGTACTACTCCCTAGCCCTGGGATGGGTAATTTGCATTACAATGTAAGGTGGGAAGAGAGGCTAGCCAGCTGGCCTGAGCTGTTGCCACTCCTTTTGCTCTCTTGCTCTTTACTACTGCCCTAAAAGGTTGCTGTCTTCCATATGTCACTTCCCTTGCAGCCAGCAGAGAATGTTAGAAACCTCCAGTAACTGTGAGCTAAATAAGCCCTTCCTACCCTAATTCTGAGTGCTGGGTACTTGCCCCAACAATGAGGGAAGACTAACTGAGGGTGGGGGATTGTTTTTGTGGCTGGCTCAGCCCACACTGGGGCAGGACTGGCAACTTGTGGTACAAGGGTCTGAACTCTGGTCCCTATGTGCTTGCCTAAGCTTGCTTAAGCAGGCACTTCAGACAGCTGAGCTATCTTGGGGGACTGATTCTTGGTGTACTGTATTGAGTAGAGTTCCAACAACAGAGATTTTGGTCAGTGTAAATAGAGGTCTGAAAATTATTTCAGATATTCAATAGTTGAGTGATTGAGAATTCAATTTTCTCAAAAAAAAAAAAAAAAGAATCTAGCAATTTCCCATAACTCATCATATTTGAAGAGAAGAAAATTGGATTTGCTCTATATTATTTTCAAACAGAGAATTTAATGAAGTATTGGGAGAGCAACTAACTGAGAGGAAGGAGATTTTATATCAACATAAAGTACATCAATGGCATGCAAAATGAATAAACTATGTTAGAAAAGCCAAATGTTTCATATATTTATGAACGTGAAAACAACGTGCATAAGATCATTTTCCAGAACTTACAACACGAAAAGCACGTATTACCCTTCAAAACATTATGAAATTTATATACTAGATATAACTTTAACGTCAAAGGAAAACCTGCCTCCTTCATAGTACAAAATGGATTTTCCTCTACTGACTTTCAAGGTTCAAAAACTGAGCAGCCTCCCAAGTGGAAAGATGTACAGTAATAAGAACGTCCTTGGAAGGAGGTGGCACACTCCATCTGCTAAGCACATGTTTTATCAGACACCATGGACTGCCTGCCAGAAATCTGGTAGCAAGATTATGTATAATGTTGAAACACAGTTGACTGATCACTATTCTATACTTCCCATTTTACACAGGCACTAACAATATTCCTAAGCTCATCCACAATGGGCATCTTAGGAACCAGGACGAAATAGCAGAGCCTAAGATAATACACATTCCTGTTAATTAAGACAAATAAGAATTGTACTGGAACAGAGGCCACTCTCAGTTGCACTTGTACTTAGGTAAGCTGGCCTCTAAGAGAAAGTTCTAAGGTAAGTTGCCTGAACCAAAATAACATTTATTTTTCCATAATGAAAAAAGTAAGTATCTTTTTTGTATAAGTCTGCCAAACTGAATGGAATCAATCTGGGGTGCAAATTAAAGTGGACATGAAAAACTGTGGTATCTCTGCAAAAAAAAAAAAAACCTTCTAACTTTCATTTATTATCTTCAGTTATAGTAAACCATTTGCTCTTTCTATACCACATTGCTATGGCCACACTATAAAATTACTTTTAAAATACTACGTTTGTCATCATATCTACCATGACTAAAATTAACACATTTAAACTAAACATCCTCACCCTATCTTGAAAGTTTTATGGCACCTACTCTGGAAGCTTAAAATCTCCCCTAACAACTGGATGTTCTGTGTCAACATAGGCCCAGAAATAGAACAGGCAAGCAACTTCACACTGAGATCTGTAAAACCTAAATATATCTTTCTTCAAGTTCTTTTTCTCAGGTATTGTCACAGTGACAGAAAGCTTTCTAACACATAAAACTGGTATCAATGCTGTTGTGACCATACCTGGTCATGTAGCTCATTATCCTTTGTAGGAGGAATTTGGAAAATTCAGGAGAAACAGGCTAGAAAAACTTAGAATGCTGTTAAAGAATGTTAATAGGAGACTCTGCTAGGACCTCAGAAAGACAGAATGCTTCTAGACAGCTGGACAGAAAGACTGTACTGATAGGATTTTAGGTGAACATGACATTGGAGAACTGGACTAGAGGCCAATCATAGCATTGACTTGGTTTATGTATTACTCATACACTGAGGCTGGAAGTCAGCCTGCTTGAAGCCAGGTCAAGGGTGATGATGGACTAATTAATATGGAGGAGAACAGTTCAGTCAGTACAAAATTCAGCAGTAGCACCAATATTGCTGGCTGCATTTAGCCACATTTAAAATGACAGCAAAGGGGCCTGCGAGATAGCTCTGTAGAATAAGTGTTTCCCTGGCAAGTGCAAAGACCTGATTTCAATCCCAGGTTCCACAAAAAATAGTAATAATAAAATGATAGCAAGATTGGCAAGAATTTTTAAAAACTCAGTTGTCTGTCCAGAAAAGAAGCTTGTATAAAGTTGCAACCAAGAATGGTGCCCTTGTTAGAGGAAGGGAATCCTAATTAATCTGCCTGGGGTAAACAAAAAAGATGCCTTAAGGAATCTGCAAAGCACTACCCCTGCCAGGCTCAAGGGTGTAAATATTTTATTTGAGAACAGAGTGCCAAGACACCCTGCTCCCACAGGGCTACCTAGATAGTTGTTTTCCCAGGATTCATTTCAGCTTGTCAACTACCCAACCATCTAGGTACTCAAGAATCAACTGCAGTCATGGCCTGAGAGGGTATGGCTATTTCTGAAACCTGTGGCAGAAACAAGGAACTACCCATGTGATGCAGACTTTCCAAGCACACACATGCAAGAAGTTTGGGGAGGGAAGGTACTATCAAAGTTTTAGAGTAAAGCCTGTGAGGCCAGGTAATATGTGGTAAGACCGGGCTTGCTTCATGAATATCTTCCAAAAGTAATGTGTACAGCTGAGACAGTGAAGCCAGGGCTGGAAGGAGATGCCACAAAGTTACAACATGGACTATATTAGGCGGTCAGGCTGGGGGATTGGGGGAGTAGTTGTTGGTCCTGGGGATTAAATCCAGGGTCCTTACAATGATCTACATATTAACCTTTTAATTCTTGTTTTTAGAAAGGATTTCCCTAAGTCACTGAATTGCCCAGGGTGGGGTCAAATTCTCCATCCTTCTTCCTCAATTTCCTGGGTGATTTTTAGATAAAACAAGATCAACTGACATATTAAAAGACGTTTGAGAGAAAGAAGAACAAAAGTCTTCAAATTATTTAAGATGTCCAATCTTAAAAGATGAGTGTGCTACATGGACAAAATTGTAAGAAAATATTTCAATTAAAATATTTATTGTGCCCTTCTAGATAATATGAAATCTAAATGGCACATTATCTATCCCTAAGGAGACTTTGCCACCATAATGAGTCTTGTATTGATACCTACTGGCTTCTGGGAGAGTTATGAACACCAGTGAGGAGCTAACAGCCTAAATGCAGCACTAAGGTTTTCCTTCTAACACACAAGACAGGATAATGACTGCGCTCCCTCTACAATGCAGAGCTTTTCTACAGTCCACAAAATCTCACTGGACTGAAGCAGAAATCAACAGGCAGAGATTTCTCTCTCTACATTTAAAGCCAATTTGTAGAATAAGCAACCATAGTGGCACATTCCTGTATAAATGCCATCACGAAGTCACTGGTAAAAAATGTGCTGCAAGTATTAAAACATGTACATTGAAATGTAGCTGGGAGAAAGAAATATTTCATTAGCGAAGAGCATGGTTAGAAGAAAGTCACTATGAAAAGCTGATCCATTCCTCATCCCTTCTTACTATTACTTGTAAGTCATAATTAATTCCTGGCGGCAACACATCAGGAATTAATGGCTCACCAAACAGTACCTCAGAATTTATCACTGTTCAATAAAAATACAGCAAGGCAATAGTTGGCTATAAACAAGAGATATATTTAATGCAGATGTTCATAGTTTTCCTTTTGCATACAAACTAAGATAAGGAGTATAAATTCACATGGGGCAGAATGTCACACACCTCAGACCAGGTCAAACTCATGTAAAGAGCCAGCGATCATTTAGGGAACTAGTATAGCAGGTAATGAGGGTCTCTTATGATAGATAGAAAGCTCAGCCAGTGTACTATGTGACCAGTGTGCTACGTGGCCAATCTCTCAAAGGAATTTTCAAAAATTCAGGCATTCGACAAGTTTCTGCACTGCAGAGACAAGAGAGCAGATACTCTTGCTGCTGAAAGGGTTCACGACATTACTCATCATGTAACCGCTCCCAAGAGAGGTCTCAGTGCACTATGACCTAAAACCTGGGACAAGCATTTAGTATTTTCTCACAGCAGTGAACTCTCCAACACCTCTCACTTGTTCTTAATTCCAGAATTTCTCTAAGGAGAAGATAACATACAATAATTTCACATACACAACCACAAACTCATTAAAGAGAATGAATTATACTATATTGTTATGTTCTTTCTCAGAAATATGTAACATGACATAAATAGAAACATTTTCCCAAATTAACAAATTACATTTTTAGTTATAAACACTGCAGTAAGTTAAAAATTATTTTGATTTTTCTTGCAAAACACTGTAAAAAAAGAAGTCCAATTTGTATTATATATTACTCAGTAGAAACTATCAAACACATATAACCTTTTCTTGAGGTCTCACAATAATTTTGACTAAATTATCCAGTGACACAGTAGTTCCCTGGAATACATCTAATTTAACACAGTGTTTACTCCTACAGTAGGGTGCTTTAGAGAAATCCGTCACATGTTGCTTCTGACCTTCAATACACCTCTATTTCAATCCTAAATGTCAGTGAGCCAGAATATTCCTTCCTTTATTGTATCCTTAAAATTTTTATAATACATTCTGTCAGAAAGAAAGCTCATCTGTTCAAATACACACTAAATTAAGTCAGTGAATGACTATTCTGTCTTTAGTCATAGGCAATAGATACATATTTTTTAAAAGTTGGATGTGCAATTATGGCCAAAAAAGGACATAATCAACTACATTAAAATCAAAATTAAAATTAAAATTGCTATGTTCTATAAATGTTCACCAAAAACCTACCACTACCAAATGAAGTCTTCGAAGATGTATCCTGCAGCTTACACAAAGTGCATACACCTCCAAGGAAGTATGTTATTTTAAAAAGGCAGTTTATAGCTTTTAATATCCAAAGAAAAGTCAGGCTGACCGAAGGATTCCAGGCTGACCTAGTGAAACATATCTCAGGCTTCCATGGTATTTGGTAATAAGCTTTTGTAATTACAACAGCAAGAAAACATCCACAATTCCTTCTCAAGATACACACACACACACACACACACACACACACACACACACACGTGCGCACATGCGCTCTTTATATGCCAGTTTCTCTGTCAATATAAAACAAATAGTATTTCAAGAAAAAAGAATTCTTACAAGCACCACCATACTCTTCTTCCTTTAAGGTACAATTGTAAAACTGTATACATAATACAGATGCCTAAAGAAACTGTTTAAAAGTATTGATGTATAAGACCCTATCCCACATTGATTACTAACTTACACTCTGGGTTATTCTTATTTCTCTTTTCTGTAAGGAAAATCACTGTGGTCAGAGAGAAAATCAAATATACCATGGAGCAACAAAGGAGCATAGAGAATTTCAGCCTATAACAGGCTGAAAACTTAAGAATTCCAGCCTATAAAAGGGAAAGAAGCCTCAGGACAGATTTATATTCTTCAACTCCAGATTTAACCCCTGATTTCACTTCACCCTTTACAGCCCTCAATGAAGGGTCATCTTTATTCTCTCAAAAAAAGTAGTTACAGATGCTTACTGTGCACTAAACTGAGTTCATGCTGGAGATACCACAATAAACACAACAATAAAGTATAAATTTCTAATGTGCTGCAAATTCCTACCCCACATATAGTACTTCAAAAAGAAATTCACTCCATGGATATCTTTGGAAGAATCACTCCCTGCCTTGGTAGATTGCATAATACAGTGGAGAGAACATATAGTTAACATGTACTTGCATAAATAAGTTTAAGTGGAAACTTCTAAATGCCAAGAAGAGACTTATAAACAAGAGATGAGAGATATTAACAGCAAAAACTGTAATAAATTGCAAGTTAGGAACAAATTCTGAGGAACTGATACTAAAACTGACTTGAATGAAAGATTGATAATATAAATCTACAATACTGATGTCCCAGGTCCCTTCCATTTTGTCATATATAGCAAACTTTACATTTCCGTGCCTAGAATTGGAAGATCAGGAAACATGGCCACTATGCCACTGACCAAATGCTGCTGTCAAAAAATCAATTACAACAAGTTAGTTTTTGTTTTAAACAGGGTCTCACTATGCAGTTCAGGCTAGCCCTGAGTTCACCTTGTAGCCCATCCTGGTCTCGAATTTACAAGGTCTCCCCAGTGCTGGATTACAGGCACTGGCCACCAGGCCTCGCCCACATTCCTGTTTGACATATCTGTTTTCATTTAAATTACGATGAAGATAGCCATACTTCTGCTAGTAACTGAAGAAACTACAACTGAAGCTATTATCTCCTACTATTTAATGTCTTTTTACAAGGAAAAATCAATTTTTTTCTATACATATTTTTTTTGTCACCAAGAAAAATGTTTCTTCAAACAATATGAAGTTTTCTTTCTTTTCAGTAGACAGTAAAGTATGTAATACAACAAATTCCCCGGATTAATTTAACAAAGTTTAGTCCTAAATTCATCGTCCAGCTACAGTAACCTATTTCCTCATATTTCCCTCTACTATTTTGTCCAGCTCTCTGCCTATTCATTCATTCTCAATCTTTTTCTTTCTTTTCATCAGTTCTCAAAAATAAAGGTTAACACACATACTGAAATCGCTAGTGATCCTTTTACAACTGGAATTACATGAACCTTTATGCAAAAGATGGTCAGTTAACATTCTACAAAAACCTGACCTCCTATATTATAAAATTAGTTTTTCCTGCTGAACTAAATGCACAGTGGAGTAGGAAGAGAATATTTTCTGGCGACCTAACACTCCCAGTGTTGGTCCTAATACCAAACTTAAGCACATAAATCTTCCACTATGTGCTTTAAACATAATTTAACCACGATAAATAACAAAAGAAGTTAATTCAAAAATAAAGCTTTTGCACAAATACAGTAATGCATCAAATAATGAGAGAGCATCAGCAGCACCCCAACCTCTCGCCACAGCACATGCACTTGGTGCTTTGGTACATACCACTGCTGGCTCAAGGGGCTCTGCAGCAGGACTGACCATAACAGCAGCCAGATTTTTCCCAATTTGTTTTCATCTTTCTTGCTTTGACTGTATGAAATTTTGTATAAACTTTAAAAGTCTATTTGAAGAAGCTCTATAATTCTTCAGCATTATAACTAACATTTTGTCTGAAACTCCCAACTCTGAATCACAGCAGCAGCTTTGGCCTTCTTCCTAGAGTTTAACACTCCAGCTTTTCTTGCAAAAATCCGAATTTAAAGATCTGTTATCCAACACTAACATGCTACTGAACAACTACCTGGATTACATTATAGACAAAAGTACACTTGTTAATGACAGCAAACATTAAAGTAACAGGAAAAAAAAAACCAGTCAAAGTCCCTCAAAACGTTCCAACTCATGTGAATATGATTGCATTTCTAAATGGTGAAGAAGACTGGTAACTTTAAACTTCTAACATAGTTTACGCATAAAATTTGTCAATATTCTTCACTACTGCATTATTCTCAAATTCCCCATGCACGCTGTATGCAAATCGTATCAGTATTACAGAATTCAGCCTTTTCTTAGAAGGTGACTCAAGGTAGGCACCATCACCTGCTCATCTCTTCCCTGTACTACCAAAAATAGTCCTAGGATCTCCCTGCATCCACCTGAGGCTGAGATCCAAGCTGTGTCACATCCACCATCCTATGTCCAAAGAATGTAATATTATAATTCACACAAGACTTTCCTCTACCTCAAAATTTTTCAATCAATAGTTTTCTTATCATCTCACTGAAATCATTATATGTTTTCCAGTGAACAAGTCCCCAAGTGATTTGTTCCTGTCAGTCTGGTAGCCTTTTTCCAATAATCGTATGTGCTCATTGATTAAGTTCCTCTGCTCAAAATACCTAAAATAGATTATTTTTCCTGAATAGAATCCTGACAAATACATGTGCCCAATCCTTTCCTTATTTATGGCTGAGTGACATAACTGCCTCTCTGTACAGTTAGTAGCTGAAAATGCTTGCAGACCCTTGGAGTTCTGTCTGAAGCATAAAAATTCATGTATTTTGTGTCCAACAACAGAAACTGCTATTCATTGGCAGGTTAAAATTCAGCTAAAAATATGAGAGTAATTCACACAAAAAGACTGAAAATAACTCAAAACATAATTAAAAGACAAATTATATATTAGAAAATAATATATAATGGAGGGGAAAAAGCAGAAAAAACTTGTATATTTCATTTAATTTCTCTAGATTAAGTTTCTTGAATCACAGAAGCAGAGATTGTAGTAAAAGCAGATCCTTAAAGGCCCAGCCAGATAGCTTTGCAAATTAAAGTGCCTGCTCAGACAGACTCCTCCAGGATTCCATCCCTCGTGTGCTGTGTGGGCCTCACCCTGGGGGTGTGCTGAGAAGGCGAATGAGACTGGGTGTGGTGACCTGAGTACAACCCCAGCACCTAGGAGGCTGAAAACCAGGAGGATCACTATGAGTCCGATCTATGTAGTGAGACCCTGTAGACCCTTTAGATCCTATACTAAACACACACACACACACACACACACACAAAATAGATCCTTAAGAAACATTCCAGCTACCATGGCACAGATCAGTGGCGCAACACTTGTCTAGCATAGATGAAGCCCTAGATTTGACACTCTTCTTGCAGAAAGGACCATGGGTGACCTCTAGTTCTAATACAATGGCTCTCTGAACAATGTGACAAAGTGTTATAAAAATTTTTTTCATGAATGAACTAAGTTGAGATCTTAAAAATTATAAGTAGAATTCTAACAGTTAAGGGACCTAAGATATGATCAAAAGCAGGGGAGTAATTGAGTCAAAGCACAAAATCTTAGCTGGAGCATAAAAAAATTCCATATAAACATACACTCAGTATCCATATAGATGTTGGAAACAACAATAAACACATCTGTAAACTGAGAAGGTACAAGAAACCAGGCAGTAAACTCAGAAGCCATCAGACTGGAATAGTTTCTCAACCTTAGTACTATATGGGGCAGGTTATTCTTTCTTGGGAGGTGGGGCATGCTGTGTATTCTACAATATTTTAGCAGAAATCCTGGTCTCTACCAACAAGATTCCAGTAGGACCAATGACTCATAACAAAAAAGCAGTTTCCAGACATTAGTGAATATCCCTTGAGTGGGAAGGAGGGGGACTCATCCCTAGTCAAGAGCCATTTGACTCAAAAGAGAAGGGAGACAGACAGACAGACAGACAGACAGACAGACAGACAGACAAGAAGCATTGCAATTGTCTAATTCAGCGATGTGCACCCACACCACAGACTGCAAACTTGAGCTACAGTGACCAGGAGTGACCTGGAGCACACAAGCCCCATCCACAGGAAAGTCCTCGGACTCAGCCAGCCCTTGCTGCCATGTGGAAAGGCAACTACACAGTTTCCAGGCCTCTTTTTCTTTTTTTTTTTTTTTTTTTTTTCCACCAAGGGAAAACAAACAGATTTTTAAGCAGAGTCTGCAGCCTACACTAAGGAGGTAAAAGCTAGGAGAAAGGGATATTGAGGAAAAGAAATCATTGGATCCTGATTTAAAAAACCAGCTATGAATAAGGCTTTGTTGAAAAAGGACTACAAAAGTGAATATGATTAGGTACTAGATGACAGTAAGGAATCTCTGGTAAGTGTGATAATAGTCTTGTTTTTAAAGAGGTCCTTACTTGCTCAATATATTTAAATACAAATAGATACACACATACAAACAAAAAGAAAAGACCAAAACAACATCTAAATATCAAGAATACATCAGAGGAATGAGAAAAAAATATTTTAATTTGCAATTTAAGTAAGTAATCAAAGAACATTACCAGAGAGCCTACATTTCCACCATTCTACTTATTTATTCCAGTGGAAGGTCCCCTGGAAATACTGTCTTTATAACTTAACTTGTTACAAACTTTTTCTAGAATTTACTGATGGTCTATATTTTGCATCCTATTACCAGAACATAAAAATTAATTCCACAAAAAAAAAAACTCCTGGGGAGATGGCTCAGTAGAATAAGCACTTCCCTGGCAAGTGCAAGGGCCTGAGTTCAATTGCCAGTTCTTCCAAAAAAAAAAAAAATAATAATAATAATAATAATAATTATTATTATTATTATTATTCCACACATTTAGGTACCACTTTAGAACAATGCTAATTAGAATTTTTTTATTTAAAATAATAGCAAGGGTGCATAACAAACAACTCATGTTTATATACATTGTGTCATGTTTTTTATAGGCATTATCACATTTAATGCTCAAATTAACTTTGGGAAAAAATTACTACTATAAAGATCTTATACCTTTAACTTACAATTACAGGTTTCTAGTCTCATTGTTGTATAGTAACCCAGTCTGTCTATATTCAAAAAATACTGTTCTCTGTATTGCTTTTGTATTAGTCCTAGTATCACTCAATTCTTTGTAATATGTTTAATCAGAATGGAATGTAACTGTCTGCAGTGGTTGATACATTGTGTCAACTTGGCCAGAAGACTCTGTGAACACAATTGGTTCTGCCCCAGAGTGACTCAGCAAAAAGGGACCATATAAAGGGGGCCAAGGAAGTGGTGGATCTCCCTCCCTCTCTCCCTCCCTCTCTCTCCCTCTCCCTCTCCCTCTCTCTCTCTCTCTCTCTCTGTCTCTCTCTCTGTCTCTCTCTCTCTCTCTCACTTCCTCAGAGGAACTTCAGTCTTCACATTCAGCTTGGCCTTCATCACCTGGCTTGAAGCGCAGACTCTTCGGCCTCGGGCTTGGATCCTTTGCTTGTGTTGTAGACTCTTCAACATCCATCACAGACTCTTCAGTCTTCAGTCCCAGACCTATTAGCTGACAAACAGAAACTTGCACAGAGCACAGCAGTGGGCTGCAGACCTTGGGACTGAATTCCTCAATCCGGGGAATGCAGACGCCCTCTGCTCGCTCCCTTATCTGATTCTGAGGCTGACTGTCCTAAGCCAGATTTATAATTCCTTACTTTGTGTTAATATCTGTTCCTCTAAGTAAAACCCTGACCAATACACTGCTCTCACTGCTGAGACAAAATGCCAGACAGGCAAAGTTAAAGGGGGAAATGTTTATTTAGCTCACAGTTTGTAGAGGTTTCAGCCCATAATCAGACAGCTCTAAGAGTGGCATGTGAAAGAAGGGCAATGATTTGTGATGCAGGAAGACAGCAAAAGCAGTAAGAGGGAAGAGACAAGCCTCTCTTGGACCTTTTTATTCTATTCAAGCTAGCCACCCTCGGGCAGGTGTAACACTCACACCCTTAATGCCAGCACTGGGCCATGATCAATCACAACTCTAGATTAAGCCACCTCTCAATAGCCCATCTCCCAGGGCTGCATGAGGGTTTGGGGTGACATCTAGACAGAAACCATAACAGTCTCCAATATAGCTCTCTAGTAATTCACAGTATAACAGTCAACTTGTCAGAAATACCAAGGACTGTGAAGTACCTTTATCCACCACAGAATTAATTCATGCCTTCCTGGTTCCCCAGTATTTATGCTTCTGAGCCTCTACAGGTCACCAAAGCAACCAGTGATTTTCCTACAAGCAAATAAAAATAAAAAGCAAATACAGTATCACACACTATCTTGATGTAATGCCATGCCAGGCCTCACCTACACTGCACCACAGGACAAGTGTCATGGTAAGGCGAGAAGAGCCAAGATATTTCATTTGTTATGGTTAACCATAACTAGATTAACAAAGCCCTAAGATGAAACCAGACAAAACATTCCTGAACAGGGCAGAATTAGGTGTTCAATTATACATAAGCAAAAGTACTCTTTCCCAACACTTGACAGCTGCTTTTTTGCAGGGTAAGTGGTGGTACTGGGGATTGAACTCTGAGACTTGATGCTGAGCTGCATCTCCAGCCCCTTTTAATATTTTCTTTGTTTGAGACAGGTTTTCCAGGCTAGGTCAGCATGTGCAATCCTGCCTCAGTATGCCAAGTGCTGGGATTTCACACGCATACCAACACGAAAAAGTGACAGTCACTTCCAGCTCAGATTTTCCTTATTTTAATCCATACAATTTAAACAAAAGGAAAAGAGAATATACAGTCATCTTTCAAAACAGCTTATAACATTTCAATGTATGATTCCTTTCAAATGATAAAAAATAGCTTTCTGTAAGCATCAGGTTTCCCCCTCATTTCCCTCATCTATAAAAACACTTGGTTTATTAAAATGTAAATTTAGTAATTATTCTTCGTTTTACTTTATCTCTGAAAGATAATTAAGAGAAAAACATTATCAAATCTTAGACAAATTCTGTTACAATAACTACAATCAAAAGTAGAATTCAAAACATAAAATAAGCATGCCTCTGTTTTTGGGGGGGCTAACAAGCTTCCTTGAGATAGATTTTTGATTTATACTTCATGTTAAGAGATTATTGATTTTATCCTAAGATATTATTTGATTTCTTCAGTTTCACATATACATTATTTTCCTCTTCAAATGTTTAATGTTCCCATCCAGCGGCCCTTCCCCCGGGTACACTCTGAGCTGGCCACTGAGTCTGGGCCTATAATCCAAGCAAAAGGAAGGCTTAAGACAGGAGGATCACTACAAATCAGAGCTGCACAGTGAGACTCTGTACCAAATACATAAATTTAAAAAAAAAAAAAAAACTGTAATGTGGAACAGAAACTGAGCCCTGTGTATTTTTTGTTCCACTAGCCATTCAATAAGTATTCAAATTAAATTGATTGTCTGTCTGTCTGTCTGTCTCTCTCTCTCTCTCTCTCTCTCTCTCTCTCTCTCTCTCCCTCTACAGTACTTCAAGCCCAAGCCATAGGTACTCCTCTATTAGATACACCCTCAGCCTTTTTTATTTTTTATTTTAAGACTGGGTCTCACTTAAGATTCCCAGGCAGGGCTTGAATTTGTTATGCTCTTGCCTTCATCTTCAAATTGCTGGGATTACAGGCCTGTGCCACTATGCCTACATCAAATTTTTAAATATTAATTTTCACACTTCACACTATTATACAATGGGAATTATTCTAGACATACATTTGCATCTAAGAAGTTAAGATGCAAATGTATGCCTAGAATAATTACCTCTAGGAAAAATATATAACACAAGAGAATATTTAAAGTTTAATTCATTAAATAAATGTATATTTATTAAACCATACAGATTCATAAAAGCAACTACAAATTATTATACTCAAAGCTAAAATAGCACAAAAAATTATAGACAAAAATTCATATGTTTCTCCTTCTGCTAAAGAAAACAGAGTGCCTAGTGGCTAGTTTTGTGTATGTCCCCAAGAAGTAAAATATACCCACGGTATTAACCCTTATCTGTGTGGACCTCATGGGCTCCAAAAATACGGAATAGCTGTGTGGACAAAACAAAGAGATAAGAAAAAGTGAAGAGTGACATGGAAAAGCACAAAAGGCAAAGAGACAGCAAGGACTCAGATTTTTACAAACCCCTAAGAGTGGGTTTGTAATGATACTGAAGTCTGAGAAGAGCAAAAAGTCTTAGTCTACTTTGTAAGTCTGTCTGCTTCTTTGCTTTGGTGATTTTCCAGTTTGGGGTTTTGTTTTGTTTTGCTCCTGGTTACCTAGTAAAGTCACTGTTTAAAAAATTCCAGCCTGCTCTAAACCAAACTAAGAAGAAAAGGAGAACTGTCCTTCTCCAGACGCGGCTGACAGGAATTTCGGAGGGTCTGGACAGGCAGGGTATTCTGGTCAGTTGTGGTGCCAGCTGGAGGCCAGGAAAGAACACCATGGCTACAGCCAGTGAAGGGGACCTCAGAAGACAGGAGGCCTCAGAGCTGCTCTGGGCAGCACTGGAAAAATCCTATCAATGAACCAATTTGCCCTCTGCATAACAGCTCTGCAGCAGCACTTCGCTAGGAGACTGAATCGGGGAGGCTGTTTTAGTTTGCCTAGAAGAGGGGCCTGTTGCTCCCTCTTCTTCCTTTCTCCTCCTCCCTCTTCATCAATAAATAATTTAAATCATATTTAATCCTATATATGTGTGTGATTTAAATCATAATATATATTTTTAATAAAATAATTGTTAGTGTTTAAAATACTGCTATAACCAAAAGGCAAGATTTAAATGTTTAAAGAATCTGTTAGAAAATGCATCTCAAATATCTTAAAGTAAGACCGGCTCAGCAGACTAAAGTACCTGCCGTGGCCGGGGCTTGATCCCTCGCATGCCATGACGGCCCTGCCCCTGGGGAGACAGGAGATGGTAACTGAGACTGGGCATGGGGTTGCAGATCTGTAATCCCAGCACCCGGAAGGCTGAAAACAGGAGGATCACTACGAGTCCAATCTACTTAGTGAAAGCCATGCTTAAACTCAGTAAAACCTGTGAGTTCAACTAAAGCCGAGAAGCCATGACAGGGATTTACTGATGTGCTGAGTGAAGCTCTCTGCCTACCTGCTCTTCTCTACCTGTAAGAATGACATCGTAGCCCAGGAAGTTACTAAGATTGTCAGGATCACGTACCTCTTCTTTCTGGAGCCCGTGGAAGAACCAAGCTGTATAACAGGGTGCTGGTCAAGATTTCTTTAGGGTACTTATGTGTTTAGGACTGATTAGGCAGGATTAGTGGTAAGACCAATGAATGAAACACTTGAAAGTTCTTTTGTCCCATAAGGAATGTACTTGTGCACACCCAGGAGTAGAACCACAGGATTTAAATTGAAAGAAAAGTGTCTCTCAGGCCTTTAGCTAGACTCCTAAAAAAGCTTAGCCATAGCTAGAAAGCAAATGGACATTTTTTTGGACATTCACCCAAAAAAATCGTGACTATAACCCTAAACAAGCACATTAATTAACACCATAAACATCAAGCTGTCTTTATATCTAAAATAATAAACAGAGTGTTAAAAGCTCTAAACAGGGCTGGGCATGACGGTATGTACCCGTAGTCCCACTATTTGGAAGCTGAGGCAAGAGGATCTTTGTAAGTTTGAGTTCACTCCAAGCTACATAGTAAGTTTAAGACCAGACGAGAATACAAAGCTAGACCCCATCTCAAAATGTCTAAAAACAACAGATGTATCAAATGAGATTGAATTTTAATTCTAGCCTATTTTAGAAATCCATCCATGTTTGTCTGGCTGTGCTGCTCTCACATAGCCATTTCATTTTATCTGTATGTTCATGCAAAGACCTATATGTATTTAAAGTTTTAGAGTATTTTTACAATAATAATCATATACTTTAAATTACATTTATTTTTTCATCATCAGTGCAGATTTTAATTGTAAGTGCAGTGGTTTTTCAGAAACAGAAAACCTAAGAAAGGAGAACACTTGAGTACAGCAGACCTCTATCACTCTGCTTCATAACACCTGGGAGTGTCCCTGTTATTCACACAAAGATTGACACTTCTGCCCAAAAACTAACAATAACAAAGATTAGGGAAAGAAATCAGTGCTGACTGCATTTAAAGGGAAATGCAAAGATTATCCCTTCACTTGCAGGTTTCTCCCTGGTTGGCCAGGATTTATTTCTAACCTATAAAAACTAAATTTTAAACCAAATCCTCTTATAACCTATGTTCCTTAAGAAATGACTTCTTTCCTGTTTCATCAAGAGATGGAGGGAGAGAGAATGGGAGAGGAGAGGGAAAGAAAAAGAATTAAGAGATATTATATACATATACATACACAATTATACACAATAAATATGATCAACCTGTACTGCAAACATATACTAGTAAAATTTAATTAAAAAGCAGTAACGATTTCCATTCCCACTCCAATGCCTATTTCTTAAAAAACAAGGGGTGCGGGAAGACACCCAGGTATCTTATATCCAATTTGATGGTGAAATATTTCTCACTGCTATTTTAATTTGTATAGTCCTGTGTACAAATTGCTGTATAATTTGATTAATTGCAATATTGAACATCATTAATAAATAGCTATTAATTTCAAAGATTAGTATTAAAAAGAAAAATTTTGTTCAGCAAGTCTTCCCTCTTTGTATGCAAACAGATCACTCCACTCCAAATTTTTTAGAAGTTATATCAAATGAGAAATATTAAAGGGGGCCAGCAAGATAGCTCAGTGGTCCAAAGCACCTGCTTAGGCAAGCTTAGGCAGCCGCAGGGGACCAAGGTCCAATCCCTGGTACCACATGCCATGCAAACCTTCAGGGTGGGCTGAGCAGGCCAAAAAAAAGAAATATTAAAACAGTTAAGACTTTTATATTTTCTACAAACTGTATTCAAGTGTCACCTTAGTGGTGGTGATCAACTAGCACTGTACCTTTTCCTGCAGCATCACTAGCAAACACAGATTACAACATTTAGACCTCAAGGTAGTCACTGAGAATGATAAATAACATGCTACTCATAGCTCTACTATGATAAATAACTACTTAATTATCTACAATTTCAGTATATTTAAAAATTAGTCATGTAAAATCTACATAATGAGGGCAAAAAACATAGTAAATGCAAACTAGCAAAGTATAAACAAAAGGAGCATACCCATGGATTTCTCAATTTAGCGTAATATACAGCAACAGTCAAACAAAAACCCTGAGGACAAATGCTCTATTTCCTCCAAAGCACTAGAACACAAATTCATAACCAAATTGCTGCAACAGGTGTCTAGAATATACACAAACTCTGAAGTATGTGTCCTCTTTCCAAATGACCATCAGAGTACATAATTCATTTTTTACTACACCAAAGAACATATCTAGCAGCTCCAAATGCTGTGTTTTGAGTGACGCAACTGAAAAACTCTATGTTTGAATTCAGAACAACAAGGACTCACTGGCAAAGACTAAAATGAAAAACAGGTTTCTGTCTTACTGAGAGCCAGCTGCTACTGTCCAAAAACTGGCTCCTTCTAACACAGCGGCAGATCTGCGCATGCCACTGCTTCATTGGGAATGGCACTGCCCAAGGCAAGGGGCAGCAAAGACTTTCTCCACAGAGCAAGAATAAGTATTCTAGACACTTGTGGATATCAGCCAATAAAACTCTGATTTCATATAATTTTCAAACATCCTGATGTATTAACTTTCCTTTGATATTTTCCAACCATTCAAAACATCAGAACCACTGTCACGCTAGAGGCTGATAAAGACATACAGTTGGTCTAGACGTGTTGGATGTGGCCCAGGAGTCACAGTCTGCCCTTGGCCTGAAGCCCACTTCAGCCTGTGACTCTGTGTTCTCTATCCACACAAACCTACAAATGATGTGTTTTTCCTTTCAGCAAAGCATTCCTTTTGCTTCTATGAGCCTTATGCTTTCCCATAAATCCCAAAAGTCCTACAAAATAATAAATACAGAAAAGACATGAAAATTAGCCTGAAGAAAGGGTACACTCCCCTTTTCTGTTATTCACAGGCTCCACGAACTTGTGGAAGTTATGTAACACCCCAAATCTCCATTTTACCTTGAATGAAAAAAAGATCCCTGTGCCCAACCTTGTCAAGGTAACAGAAAAGGTGCCACCTAGCATCAGGTAAGGCATGTATGCCAAAGTGCTTATGCTGTACAGAAAAATCCAGTAAGTCAGAACTGTCTGATCATTCATTTTTTATTCATAAATTGCTAGGTTATGGCATTACATGAGTCCCCAGGGTGCAAAAGGAAGCTTGGCACAGTTAGCTCAAGTCCTAGAAAAAAGGAGCAATGAGTAGTCTGGTTGACTACAGGCCACTTTTCACAGTTCTTAAGGGAAGGGCTTCAACTCAGCAAATACAAGTTGAGGATTTCATTATGGCAGAAGAATAAAGAGTAAAAACTTGGAAAAGCACAAAAATAAGGAAAACTCATTTATTTCAGAAAATTTATTATTAGTTAAACATAAACACCTATCATAAAAAACAGGATTGATTTGTATAAACCAAAACCATTAAGAAATTCGAAAAACTAGGAGTCAACCAAGATAGTAAGGTGATGCATTCCAAGGAGCTAGACTTAAACAATGAGTCAGTGTCAAGGAGAGACAGGGAATGTACACAGAAGCAAAATCCTTTTCCAGAAGTTTCTCCAGGGCATTACTTTTTCTGACTCCACCCTGTAAATTGCTAGTGTGCACCAGGACAAGGGACAAATCTTTCCTCTCCTCCATGAATGTACCAAAGTAAATTAAAGAGCTTATAAATGAACATGCTGAAAAATACTAGTCTTGACAGAAACATCTGAAACCACTTCCCTCCCTTTTGTCCAAAACTTGGTTTCTACCCAACTTAGATCATAAAACAGTCAAGGTACACATATACATTTTGATCCAGTCCTGGAAACCTTGATGCAAAGACCTGGCAGAAATATATACATACACTGCTGAGAGTGCTGGAAAATAAATCAAGTGATAACCTCACAGACACTGATGACAGCTTTGTCTGGAAAAGCTCCCATAAGGGCACAATCTTTGGTGAAAACCTCAATAAATGATTCTAAAAGAAAATGATTGTTTTCAAGTGAAATTCTGTTTAGATTAACTCCATGCTAAGAATAAAATGGCAGGCAAGGAAATAAAACAGCTCACAGCAGAATCCAGTAATTGTAGAAAAAGTAGTGTCCACAATTCTAATCAAAGATGGGGAAAGCTAATCTATCTAATCAAAGACAGGGTGCTCTAGCTGTGGCACCAAAGGTGGGAGCCACTATGTTCTAAATACTGATAAATGTGAGTCAAAGATCACATTCTCTAATACAGAGGAAAAAGAGAAAATCCCTACAAATATTTTTGAGAAAGAGAGACAGAGAGACTGAGGCTGGAAGGTTACTTGAGTCTAAGAGTTCAACAGTTCAAAACCAGCCTGAGCAACACAGTGAGAATGCATTTCAAGCAAAGGCAGTGGGGTGGGAGGGTTTGCGGTACTCATTCCAGTAACACTATAATGACGCAGTGCCTCCAACACAGATTTATGTAGTGCAATGATATTTCAAGTCTGGACAATTATGCCTCTCAGGGAACATCTGGCCATTTTTCCTTTAGACTTCTTCCCCCCTCTTACATCTGGCAGTAGATATTTCTGGCATCCAGTGGGTAGGGAAAAAAAGATACTAATTAACATTCTACAATGCAGAGGTTACAAAAGGCCTACAACAACAGAAAAGTCTCTAGGTCAAAATGTCAGTAAGGTTAGGAAATGTGATTTAATCCATTCCTTAGTGAGTACCTGGGACAGACCTTCAAATATAGTGGGTCAGAGATGACTAAAATGCTTCTTAAAAACTTCTTGTGAATGGAGACAACTTCAGAGTGCTAAAAAAGGACATTTATACAGCAACTTTCCTAATATTTAAGGTATACAACAACAGAGTTCATGATATATTATCACTGTATACCTTATGCACTTATGCATTTACTTGCTTGTTACATAACTTGTAAGAACTCATACCCTATGCATAAATTTGCAATCATACTAGCAATTGCTGGGGCCCCCTTACAAATTATTATTTTCGCACATTTGGGTGGCAACTGAATTTCACGTACCAAAAGTAAAGGACCCTCAAGTCTCAATAGTGGGATCTGTGTGATCTTTTGGAGAGTAATAAAACATTCATATCTCAAATTCCCTTTCTCTGATGTCACGATCCATTCAGTTTGTCATTCAACTCCATGAAAATTATAAACCAGACAGGGAAGCAGATGATTTTACTATAAACTTAAAGACAGCCAAAAAAAGCTTCTATAAAAAAGTGTTGGTAATGAAGTGAAATAAAATATACAATGGCTAGCGCGGTCCCACTAAAACTAACAGAGCTTTCTGAAGTTAGTTTATTTCCCAATAAAAGTTTCCTTGATTGTTTCAACAAATAAATTTTTTGGAGAAGTTTTATATATATATATATATATATATATATATATATATATATATATATATATAGAGAGAGAGAGAGAGAGAGAGAGAGAGAGAGAGAGAGAGACATACACACATTTGTTTTTCATTTGCCAAAGATTCCTACTTATCTATTTCTTAGGTAAATCCTAAAGGTATTTTTAATTTATGACATAATTAGTTTCAAATTTAGAGGGATCACAACAGTCCAAATAGCCATGTTTAAATGACCATACAGAAAGAAAAGCATCCTGCAACTGACAGAAATCCATCTGAATTAAAAGGTTCTCAGGCTAACAAAGCAAGCACTGTTCCACAGAAGTGTACAAAGATGAGTTTTGTTCAGTGAAATTTTCTGAAACGCTCAGCACTGATTTGACTTGGTCAAATGCAACCTGAACGTACTCCTACTGATGTTTGTTCGAATAAAGTTGAAGCAGAGAAGCACTTAGTTAATGGGAGGGGGTGGTAGGAGAAAAGTACCAAATAATCTTAAAAATAATAACAGGATAATACATCAGGAAGTCATTTAAATGCAAGATCCAATTTCTGAGAGGGAGTCACAAAAGACAAAAAACTGAAGAACTCCAAGGAAGTGGTGAGTGGCAGCAACGTATGTTTACAAAAACACACGGTGAGTGTTTAAATCTGGCTAACTGTAAGGTTTTGTTTCACACGATCTTAACTAAATAGACTATGTGCCGCAGTTCCCACTGCAGGACCCAAGAAAACAGCGGAGGACTTATGAAAAGCGGTCCCCACACTGAACACAACCCAGGTTTCCGCGAGCCGTTTTTGGCAAGAAGTGGGTGTTCCCGGCGGCTTCCGGGCCGCAGGAAGAAATGCGTCCCTACAGATCAGGAGGCTGAGGCCGTCCAGGGCGGTTAATGCACGCCTACCTCAGAACGGAGAAGGGAGAGCTGAGGAAAGCTGCTGTCCCCAGCGACCCGCAAGCCCCTAACTACCCCAGGGAGCCGCAGGAGCGCTCCGCGGGCGCCGCCGAGCCCAGAATCCCAGAGAGAGCTGCCCGCCCCAGGCCCCCACGCCAGGCCCGAGCCGAGGTCGCCGCCCGGGGGCGCTGCGGCGTTCCGAGGGCCCGCGCACCTGGGGCTCCGCGGCGCGCTCACCTGTGGGGATGGTGGCGGGCTTCTCGGCGCTCTCGCCCGCGCAGCGGCCCCAGGCGCGCAGGACGAGCGCCCAGAGCAGCAGCTGGGGCTTCGCCACGCACCACCGCACCATCTTCGGCCACCGGCCGGCGGACGGCCCGAGGGTCCCACGGCCGCCCCGCGGCGCGCACTTCTCGCGAGAGAGCGGGCCCCTGCGGTCCGGGCTGCGGACGACGCGCGGGAGCCGGAACGGGAGGCGCGCTCGGTCGGGCGGTCGGGCGGCCGGGCGGTCGGGCGGCCGGGCGGGCGGTCGGGCGGGCGGCCGGGCGGGCGGGCGGGCGGGGCGGGGTGCGAGCGGAGCGGCGGTGGGCGCCGCCGCCTTATAGCCGCCCCGAGGGGAGTGACGGGGCGGGCCGCGCCCCGGCCATTGGCCGCCGGCTGACCCGACGCCGCCGCAAGCAGGGGCGGCCGCCGCGCGCCTTCCCGGCCTCACGTCGGTTCCGAGCGCTGGCCCTGTCAGCCCCTATTTAAGGAGCGTCTGCGGCTACGTGTGGAGGCGCACGCAGGCTGCGGGCCGAGGGCCGGGACTTAGGGTGGGAGTGAGGGTGGGGGAGGGGGAGGAGGGGGCGTGGGGTGGGGGAGCGGGGCCGCCCCCGCCGAGCCTTCCCGCAGCCTTCAGCCCGGCCGTCGCGACCCCTAATCTTGACCGAGGGGCGTCGGGTCAGACTTTATGCCTAGGAAGCGGTTCCCCTGCCCGCCCGCGTTGCTTGGGAGGGCGAGTTTATCATGCTGCGAGAGGAAATCCGTATTTTTATTTTACCAGGCAAACAGAAAGTTTTTATTGTCCAGCGAACATTTCTTCCTCCGCCGCCGCCACCGCCAGGAGGGAGAGTTGCACACTCTTTCCAGTAATGAGGCTTGTAAAACCCGCGAAATCGGAGCCCAGCGCGTGTAACCTGGGGTTGTGCCTTCCAAGACGGTCCTGCTGTCCACATGGAAAATTACTCCCGAGATATTCCCAGAGCCATCTCCGGCTCCTTGGCGCCTCCCTCGCTGTTTCTAGTTTTGAGTGAACAATTTTTTTTTTTAATTTTCATTTTAACTACTCCATGGTTCAAGTCAATCTGTTGAAAGAAGCAGGCGCAAAATCTCAAATTAAGGCAAAAGTTTGACAATTTTGCCTCAGAAATTCCCTGACTTGAACTATTTTGTGGGAGAAATGAGAATCAAACTGTCAGTCAAGCATTCTACCATCTTTTACCTAAATCTTCCTGAAATTGAGAAGGAATAGCAACAACTAAAAAAATTATTTGGGCAACTACGTATTAATTGAGAACCTTTGAAACTGTACGAAGTTATTAAATTATTGAAACAAACATCATCACATTTTTCTAAAATCAGCATGATGATAAAATAAGTACTACAAGGGCCTGGAAGATAGATCAGCCAACAAAGCGCTGGTTTAGGCAAGCGCCAGGACAGGAATTCTATTGGGCCTCACAAGACGTGCTGGCCCCGCCCCGGGTGTGCTGCGCCACAGAGGTGGGCTTGGTGGCACACCTGTAATCCCCGCGCTGGGAAGAACAGGAAGATCGCTATGAGACAGTGAGACCCTGTACCAAATACATAAAGTTAAAAAAAAAAAAAAAACACTAACAAATTTTAAAGGTAAAAAATATTGTCTGTACTGTGACATTGTGGAAAAACAATTATGTCTGTGCCCAGGATTATTGCTCTGTTTTTAAGATTTGTGCTATCTCTCCTTTTAAGAAAAAATTCAGAGAACACCAGAAATAAAGAAATGAAACTACGACCTGTGAGAAAAATAAAAGTCTATGTAGTCTGAAGAAAAACAGGCTAACAGAACTGAATTCTTGAATAACATCCTTCAATGGGAAGCAAGTGAGGCTCCATGTAACTTGGCACAAAGCAGAAAGCATCATTTCCCAGTTACAGTAGTCTGGTAGGCGTAGCTAGTCCTTGTGGCTCAGTTCCACACCTTCTTCTGAGGAACTCCTTGAACTTGATTTCTTGCTTTTCCTGTATCATCAAGAGCCTGCATGTCTAGAACCTGGATTTCTACTCTCTAGCCCCCTTTCTTGCCCCCATGTACAGCTACTTCACGTCACAAGCGTGTAGACTTCCGCAGCACAGCCCACCAGTAATTACGGGTTACTATGAGCCTCCTCCTTTTCTCTTGAGTCATGAGTTTAGAACTTTGTGGAGCAAGTGTTTCTTTGGAATTATCAAGATACCCAGACACTTCAATTGCAGTCTGGCAGTATCCTCATTCTGAAACCAAATCTTGCCTTCTTATATTTCCCCCACCACCGTCTGCTGACATTTTCCCCGCAGATGTTCCCCTGGTTGAAACACATCATGTCTGTGACTCCTCAGATCTAGTTTCCCACTCAGTGCTCCTTCATCTCTGCTCATGACACTACTCACAGAGTTGGCTTCCAAATATTGTCTTTTTTTTTTTTTTTGTCTTTCTGAGACAGGATCTCACTATGCAGTTCAGGCTGGCCTTAAGCTCACTCTGTAGCTCAGGGTGGTCTCGAAAGCACAACAATCCTCCTGCCTCAGCCTCCGGAGTGCTGGGATTACAGGCATGCGCCACCACGCCCAGCAATATTGTCATTTTTTCCCCCTTCACATTTTGTCTCCCTATGTCCTTTTCTACACTCACTACTATCTCATAAATAACATACTCCTGAATATATTCTAATGGTGCTGCTTGAGCAGTTTTTCTAACTGGCCACCTTCCATATAGACTTCCCCTGCCCCAAAACAATCATACCACATACTACAGTTGCAATCATGATGTTTGGATAGTTTCTTCATTATTTCAACCATGAACTTGAAAGATTTCATGGATTTACATTTAAGGAATTTGAAAATAATCTCAATTACTTAACCTAGATTTCAATTTTTTTTTCACTATCACTAAATTAACCCTATATGTCACACCCAACCAACATAGTTTACTGTATTGTCTGACAAAGGAGATCAAGTACTTTGTCATTTTTATTCTCTAGAGCTTGCAAAGAAATCATTGACTTTTTTTAGTTCCTCCAGAGGCCAATTCTGAAGCACTGTTCAATTGACAGCAGTTTGTGAGGTATTTAACTGAAACAAGGTAGGTAAGTATGAAGTGACACACGAAAGGGAAAATAGCTGGTAATAGATGTAGTTATAGATCTAACAGTAGATAAGGAGCATAATCCCATAAAAGTGATATACAGTTTGCTTATCATAAATATGCTGCCAAAGAGCAAGGGAATTGAGATAATTATATCCCCACCACCTAACAGTCACTGAACTGAGGCCTGAGTGGTACTACTTCAATCCTGGGTATTCCCAGTCTGCTATGTTCAAATGTGTACAGCAATCCTCCAATAACGATATAAATCCTAATGGCAAGAAGTCAGGTTTGCATGCTCATATGTGTGAAAGAGATGTGAGGTAAAATGAGAGAATGATCAATAGCATCTGCTAAGCCACCATGCCTTTGTTCATGTTATTCTTCTACATGAAAAGGGATTACAAATTCTTCCTCTCTTCCTCATTTTTATCATGCATAGATGCCACATGCCATGAGATGGCCTAATGAAATACCTTGCTTACCTCAGTCAAGCTAGGTGACCATATTCTACAATCTCTAAATCCTTATGCAAACCTCTCCCCTGAACAGCATTATTATTATTATTATTATCATTATCATTATTATTATTTTATTATTAAGGAGTTTTTCAGGTAACAATTTAAAAATCTGTATTGTGATGCTTTTACTCTCAAGTGAAGAGATGCTAAACATACAATAGTAATAGGTGATACAGGAAAATACATGAAGAAAGTTAAATAGAAAATTCCAAAAAGGAATTTAAAGCCTTAAGAAAAGGGTTCTAAGGAAACTACACTGAAAAAAAAAAATGATACTTAAAGCAAGACTTGAAAGTTGCAAAAAAGAGTTACAGATGCTATAGGGGGATTGTGTTCTAAATAGGGCAAACAGGATGTGCAGAGACCCTCAACCTAGAGCATATCTGGAGTACTGCAAAAGCCAAAAAGACAGTGAGGGTTCAGTGACAAGGCAAGAAGAGCACAAGAAGCCCAAGAGAGGGTGAACGGGGCAGAGGCAAGCATGAGCAGACATAGGACAGTGTGTAACCTGTGTCCTTTGCTGTGAATGAAACAATTCTTATTGAGTGGCTTTTAACTTACACCATTTGAAATAGGGTTTGAAAAGCATCACACAGCAGTTGCCAGATTAGACACAGAATTAGGAAAGGGAACTGGAGAAAATAAAAACACAAAGCTTGGAGAAAATTTGAGAAAATGCTGAGTCACAGGAAGATGATGGTAGCTTTAACCAGGAATGTATCAGTAAACTAGACTAGGTTTCTTGCTATTGTACAATCCAAATATTTTGAGGCATAGGCTGAATGTGGTCGTAAGAAAAAAATTAGGAAGATATTTGTTCAATGAATATCTGTTGAGTGAATGAGACGTAGCTTTGGAAATACACATAATCATCCTAGGAGTGGACACAGATGGGAAAGTTAAATGAAATATATGAGCAGGTAAATCAGCCAGTTAGTGAAACTCAAACCAAACCCTTCTGAGGAGGAAAAAAAAAGGAATCTGCAAGGGAGACTGATAAAGTCAGACAGATAAGAAAAATATCTCCTCAAGAAATAGGAGAGAAGGTCATTGAATTTAACATTAGTGGTAGACACTTAGGATCAGAACTATAGACAGGAGCAGAAACTACAGTGAAGATGAAAGCTGGAGGTGGTGACAGGACACTGAAAAGTGAATTTTCCTGCTGTGCCTAAATCTGCCCTCTTATGCTGATGTCAGAGTGTGGCCTTTCTAATTTTAGGGTAATCAACTTGCCACAAAGCTGAAGCTGCCCTTTCTATATAAAAGGTTTGTGCTACACAATGAGCTATGGTAAATTTCAAGTTCTTTAAGCTGCTCTATGAGAGGAATAATTTACCAGGTGGTTTTGTTGAGTTTGACTATCCTTTCAAGCAAAACAAGTAAAAGAAATGGCTTCATCTGTAAGTAAAATCTCTTTTCATCAGTGACAGTTATCAGGGGTTCTGTGAAGTTTTTTTTACTGTTCTGGTTTCTTATTTTTCTCTGGAAAAACAATGAAGATACTTTTTAAAACTTCTGTTTCTCATTTAAAAGCTCCCATATTAAATATCTTTCCTTTCTAACTTCAATTATTTTTAGTCATCCTAACATGCTTATATGGAGTCCCCTCTAGACTATACTTCTGGTGACATCCTTATACCTAGAGAAATAATGTCAGAGGTAGAACTGAACTCAGCCAAGTTCAAATAAGAAGAGGAGGCCAAGATGACAGAGACAGCCAGAGAATGTGTAAGTGTTCTGAAGATGATTCTAGCAGATGTTTAATGACCAGTCAAAATGACTGGGACAGAACAGTCTAGGCCATGAGTCACCTACATGGTCAGCAGCAGATGCTTGTGGTGTCTGCAATCTTCCAAATATGTTTTACTAAAATTCTATGCTGTAGCATATTTGTTGACAAAGCTCACACTAGGATGCCATTAATTATGATTAACCGCAATATTCTGTCAACATTTTCCTTTTCTGAGGGAGTTTCTAATGATAACCTTGTGGCTTCTTGTTTTTTATAATTCTCATTCTCCTACTTCAGTACTGCCCAAAGACTTATTTGTCCTGAAGTTTGGAAAGTTAATCCATCAATGAAAGCCCTGTGAGTGCTAACACCTGGGAGCTGTACAGTATTCTACATCAGGGCCAGGCTGTAAGATGAGGCATTTTTTATTTCTCCAAACCTGCTTACTGACCAATACATTAGATGGAGAGGATCTAAACTCCAGGAATACAGTAAGTTGTTATGTTTTTATTCTCCTAAATACTGACTTTTTACATGGTTTTGTATTTGTAACTCATATTATTTCTAAAGATATGTAAAATATTATAAACCATGGGCCCCCACCTAACCTTGATTTAACAATAGAATAGATTGCAATCAGTAAGAGCCATTATGAAAACATTTGTCAAAAGCTTTTTTGGCGATGTTAGGAAAAAAATGCCTAAGCCCCACTGATGTAGTACATTGTCATGCTTTTTTTTTTTTTTTTGGCAGAACTGGGGGTTGAACTCAGGTCCTTGCGTTTGTCAGTGAAGTGCTTATTCCATTGAGCCATGTCCCCGGCCCTGCTTTTTTTTTATTACAGTAAATAAATACTTCGCTAAATAGCATAAAGAATAAACCTTGTCTTACATTAGTTGACTCCTTGTCCTTCAGACTACAACTAAGCTTTTTGAAAGTACTAAATATAAGGATTCTGTGGTAAATAATTTCTGACAGCCTGGAATTGGACCTTCATGTGCCAGCTCTAATATATGGTATATTCAGTTTTTCAATAATGGCATTATTCCTTTGTTCCTTCGTAAGTAATGACTCTTGTACACCTTAGATAAGGTTTCTTAGTCACTATTTGGAGCCCTGTCTGATAACTAATGCTCCAATTCATCTGACTGAGGTCTTTCCTTAGCATCACATACATTTCCAAAGACTGCAGATCCACAGCTTTCTGAGCTTCCACACATTCTCAAGGCCTCTTCCCTACACTATGAGTCCAACCACTGCAGGATTCTTCCTTGCCCATGACCTATGATCTAATGGTTCTGAACATCCGTATTCTAGGAGAAGTGATCATAACTGTTGTGAAAGACTCACAAGATGCTAGCCACAAACAAAGACACATGGACACTCAGAGCAAACAAAGCAAGGGCTCAAGCAAAAGGCTGCTGCACCACCTTCGTTCTTTATTTTTATATACTGAGTCTCAGCCTTTAGGTTGCTTTCAGTTAACAAAACAAAACCTTATCATGTGTGCCTAAGGTTTATGTTTAAGCTATACATGACATGCAGCTGTTAGCACCTGGAAACAAGGACATGAAAACAGGATGTTCTTGAGGAGTTCCTAGTGTTCTTGGTTACTCCCTCTGCTGTTGCAGACCTGGTTTTCTATTCCTTGTTCCATGCCCTGCAGGTCATTCTGTATATCACTATTTTAACTCATTCTTATCCCAACATCTTCCCTTTCTTTGCTTAATACATGGATTTATCTCATAGGATTACAATAATTATAATATAAGGGAATACATTGTTGGATACAATAAATGAAAATTATTCCACAACAGAGGAGTACAAACATAAGAAATATTTGTTTTGACCATTTCTAGGGAATCCATTGTGTTAGCCAATCAAACAAAACCCATCCTCCTTCCTCTTGCTGTACCTTTAAGGCTAGGTCTTCTAATAAATCTGCTTGTTTTTGTATCTGTTGACTTACCAGATAGATTAAAACAACACATATTTTTTAAACTTTTCACATTCCTGGTGATGAAATTAAAGCAGATAATCAACGATAGCTCAGTTGTCTAAAATGCCTTGTCTATGTTTCTTTTGTTCTGCATTGAGCATGGCAATAGTGATAGATGTGGCATTCAGAGCCTTTGGTACACTACATCCCAACTGTTGAACATGTTCTTCAGCTATTTCTCCAAAGAATAGATTATCTGCACTACTGAATATTATAACATAAGCTTCCACATCAGGAATATAACCTTATTATCACAGCTTAGGGGGCAGTGGGATACTGGCGATGCATGTGTAGATGGATAAAATTACATGCTTGGGGGGTAGTCAAATCAGCTTGGGAAGGAAGCATCACAGCCAATCTGCTTAAACAGCAAGGGACATTAGAGAGACTGTCAGAAATATAATTAAAGGTATGATCATTACAAGTAAAAAGTCTTTCTAGGGGTAGTTGAACGTTACCATAACTAGAAATACATTCACTGTAATTGGAACAGTTTAAATTGCCCAACAATTTATGACATTTGGCTCTGGTGCAACTTAAAAATATACACAGGTGCTATTAGGTGTAGTTATTACCTTACAGGCAATAAATTCTGAAGCTCCTGAAGGAGTGTCATAAGAGTCAGGTCCCCAGTGGGCAAGGTCTTTATAAGAGGCTGGCTTGGAGTCAATATATCTAAGAAAAGTTTCTAATATCTCCAGTGAGCTTACAAACTTGTCAGAACTGTGAACCCAATACATACTGTAAATTAAGGTCCTATTCAAGACAAAAGGAAGAAATGTTACGGGAAGAGGCCATTTGAACCCATACATTGTCATGAGTATTGAACAGAGGAGCCAATAATCCAACAGACAAAGCACAGCATATCAAACAAAGTATCAATAACAGATTTTTTTGTGGTTTTTTAGAATAGATCATCAAGAGCAAAATCTCTCTAGAATAAATCCTTTGGAGGTATGTACAAGAGCATCTTGAGCTTCATTAGTAAGAGTTTTTTAGGCTTCCCCAGGTGACCAGTTCCTGAGGACATGTCATCCTTCTCCACCTTTCGGGGGAGGGACGTCTTGGTTGCTATCTGTGAAGGCTAGGTGACTTTAGAACTGTAGGACCGGGTTGTTGAATCCTTGATGTTATGCCATGGACAGATCTGATGCAGCGAGCAGGGGCCCACAGTGGACCTGTAGCGGTTCAAACAGAAGCATACCCTCCTCCCCAAGTTATTAATGGGACTGAGTCACTCCATTGACCAGTTTGTAACTTTTTATATGGCACTTGGGGCACAGGTAGCAATGTGGATTAAAAATGAGGGAGATGAGATGACCACTAATTGAGAGAAAAGTCATGTAAGCAAATAATATGTTAAGTTTAAATAGCATCAGAGATAATTGATTATGCCATTTACTTGCAGGGCAACTTACCCCCCTCTTTTCTTTTTATTAATAGTGATAGAGTTTGTTTAATTTTGTGGTTGGAGTGTTTTATTATTGTTTGGCCAGTGAGGTTGTGTGGAATTCCTATTTTGTGAACAATATACCATTGTGAGCAAGATATGGCAAAAGCATGTGAAGTATAAGCAGGACCATTGTCTGTTTTTAATTTCGTTGGTTTGCCCATAACTGTTATCGCAGCTAGAATAGTTTGAATAGTTTGATTTATGATTTCTCCTTTATGGGTGGTGACCCAAACATATTGTATCAATACTGACATGTAGAAAAGAATAAGGAGCTAAAGGGGAAAATGATTAAATCCATCAGCCATATTTCATTCACCTTTAAACCCCTGCAGTTTTTTCCAAAGGAGGAAGGAAAATTAGGAATACATTGATTACATGATTTAACTGTATTTTGAGCTTGTGTTAAAGGAATGTGAAACTTTTTGTAAAGAGCAAGCATTTTGGCAAAAGGATTGATGATCTGTAAGCAAAGGTAATAAAGAATCAGCATAATTCCTGCCTTTTGAAATGAGGTCAGGTAGTTTAAGATGTTATTTAGTTTGATAAACGTGAAAAAGAAATGAGCAGTGTTGCAGTAGTGTTTGTAGAGAAATAAATAAAGAATATAGTGTGGGATGAAGAGCAGAAGATACGATGGCATCTGGAATTGTTGTACAACATAGCCGGTATAGGCACTGCCAGAAATAATGTTTAAAGGTTGGTTATCAAATAGCTGGAGGGCTAGTGGAAGGGCTGTCACCTCATTTGGTTGTGTGAAGGTATAAGGGAGGGGTATCTATGATGTCACATTTGACTTGTTTGCCATGTTATTGGTCCTTTAGTTTTATTTCTCTCAGTGTGTACTGTGGGTCCTGAAGCAGGCCTATCAGATAGACTTATGGAAGGATGAAAAGAAAAGGTAGGAAGAGTCTTTTGTAGATAGGATAAACATGTGTCATGGGGCAAAGAGAACTGTAATTGGAAGAGAATGGTGGTAAACACAAATAAATATTGTTCATTGCACACACACACACAAAAATAATAATAATAATAATAATAACCTGATGAATATCTTTTCCATAAGGAACCCATAGGGTTGATATAGCAAAGCCAAATATATGTATTGTTTAACAGCATGTTCCATCACATCTCTAATTTGACTTGCAGGACTGTATAGAGTCCTTTTTATAGTGAGGGGTGTGAAACCATTCTAAAAAAAGCATTTGTTCTTATACTATTAGGTTAATATCCCCATATAATAAGGTTGATGGGGTATTAGAATGACATGACCTATCTCCTTATTTAAGGGAGTATGATCTGCAAAATGTTTGTCTAGTATAGAATTAAGGTATCTTAAAGCTTATTTAGCAAGGGGAGAGATAGGTAATGTTTGTGAGGTAGAGATAAAGGAAGAGAGCAATTGAAAGAATGGACTTAATGTTTGTGTGTCAATGGGATAATAGGGGCCAATTTGTATTTCCTAACAATTGTTGCAGATTTGGGATAACTTTAGAGCCAAATGTAATGCCTTCTAATAAATTAGTGTTGTAAGGGATATTTGTGCCATATTTACTAATAGCTCTTTTTAATTCTTTGAACACAGAATAAAGGAGGGTTGCGTGTTTATGAACAGCTCCTGCTCTTCTGACAATTGGACATAATGCTAGAGGAGAAGAAGCACCTGCTTCCTTTAGAGCTTCCCTAACCTAGTTGTCACAGGCTGGCCAAAACTGTGAATCCTAGAAAGGGGGAGGATTGTTAATTAGCAGAGTTGGAGATGTGGATGTAACTATCACTTTGGGTTCCTGTTTGAGGCAGAATTTTTTTCACTAGTCACAGTGGAAGGTGTGTCCACTGACATTTTATTTTGTGGAACCCCAAATCGTTCAATAGCATCTCGGCATTGGTGCCAAGTTTTAAGTATTTACATGGGGGTTCTAGGAGCTTCATGTAAGATATACTACTTTTTCTGAATCTGCAATCCACAGGGAGCCTGATTCAGGACACCAAGGGCAGCAATCATCTATTTCCTTAAGCAAGTGTTTTAAATCAGAGATACAACAAGCATGATCATTCCACACAGCAAAAATGAAAACTCTGCATGGTGAGCAACCAGGCTACAGAAAAATTTTGTTCCATACCCATTCCTAGTAGAATCCGAAGATGAAGGCACAATAAATCCTTCACAGACAGGAGGCTGAGGGGACAAAGACTCACACTCTTCTTCCAGGAGTCCCGGGTTTCAGCACCACCTGTTGGGAAAGACTCACAGGTGCCTGCCACAAACAAACACAGACAGACACTCAATACAAGCAAAGCTAGGGCTCAAGCAAAAGGCTGCTGTACCACCTCCAGTCTTAATTTTTATATATTAAGTCTCAGCCTTTAGCTTACTTTCAGTGAGCCTAAGATTTATGTAGATCTTAGGTAGATTATGTAGCTGCATGACATGCAGCTCTTAGGCACCTGGGAACAAGGATATGAACAAGGATGTCCTTGAGGAGTTTCTAGTATTCTTTGTTACTCCCTCTGCTGTTGCAGCCCTGTTTTTCTATTTCTTGTCCCACATGCCCTGCAGGTCATTCCATACATCTCTATCTTAACTCCTTATCCCAACACATAGCAGAACTGAACTGATTACAAGAGTCTGGTTCAGCCAAAATACTTTGAATTAAACAGTAGTGTTATGTAACCCATTAATGAGATTGCTAAGGGTTCTGCCTTCAAATGAAACGCAGACTTTGAACATAAAGAAATGCTTTGTGTAATAAAAATAAATTTAAATGACTGCTTTTTTTCATTTGGAGGAGATACCCAACATCTGCAACTTAAGAGGAGGGATTCTACTTTGAATCAACAGTTTTAGACAATGCTGAACTGGCTCCTAGGCAAAAGCAGCATGGCAGAGGGGCCAGGCAGACGAGGGCTGCTCATAACATGATAGCCAAGAGAGAAAGAGGAATCACACAGAAGAGGCACCATTCTACTTTGTACCTTTTGAGGAATCTGGCCATTTTGTGTGTATCTTCTATTCTGTGAGTGTAAAGATTCCCGAAGTAGCTATTGATAATCTTCTGAATTTCCACTGGGTCTGTGTTGATTACACCCTAGTCATTCCTTATTGCTTGTATTTGAATTTTTTCTTTCCTCTTTTTGATGAGGTTGGCTAGGTGCTTTCAATTTTATTTTGTCTTTGGAAGAACTGGCTTTTTGATTATTTAATTCTTTGAACTGTTTTCTTCCTCTCAATTGAATTAATTTCTGCTCTAATCTTTATGATTTCTTCACATCTTTGGACTCTGGGTATCCTTTGCTCTTCCTTTTCTAGATGTTTGGAGGTATACCATAGGGTGTTTATTTGTCCCTGTTCTGTTTTCCTAATGTTTGAGTTTATAGCTATGATTTTTCCCTCTGAGAACTGCTTTCATCGCATCCCATAAATTCCTGTAAGTTGTGGTTCAATTTTCATTGAACTGTAGATATTGTTGAATTTCTTGTTTAATATCAACCCATTGATTGCTGAGGAGGGTGTTGTTTAATTTCCATGTATTTAGTGGAGTTTTCTGGTTTCTTTTGTTGCTCATTTCCAGTTTCATTGTATTGTGGTTGGATAATATGCATGGGATAATTTCTGTTTTATTGCACATACTTAAGCATAACCTATGGACTAGTATATGGTCTATTTTAGAAAATGACCCATGTGCAGCTTAAAAAAAATGTGTATTCAGCTGTGGTTGGGTGGAACACTCTGTATATGTCTACAGGTCCATTTGCTCCAAGCTCTGGTTCTGTTATGCTGCTTCTTTGCTAATTTTTTTTGTTTGGCTGACCTCTCTTTATTGGATAAGGAGTGTTAAGATCTCCTGTTGAGATTTTGGTATTAAATATTAGATTTTTCATGTCCATTAAAATTTGTCTTGTCTAGTTGTGTGCTCCCATGTTTGGTGCATATACATTTATGAGTGTTACCTCTCCCTCTTGAATTTTTCCTCTGACTAGTATATAGTGGCCTTCTTTATAGTGGCTTTCTGTTTCTTATAAACAGAATATTGTTGGATTTTGTTTCCCAATCCACTGTGCAAGTCTACTTCTCTTAATTGTTGAACTGAGTCCATTTACATTGATGGTTATAATTGAGATGTGTTGACTTATGATTGACAGGTTATTTACCTGCTCTTGCTTACTCCTTTTTGTCCTGTGTTTGATTGTTTGCCCTATTTAATGTGTTCCTTCATTAGTGGAGTTCTGATCATTTTGGTCCCTCTCTAGAACATCTTTCAGTAGCCTATGTAGGGATGGCTTTGTCATCATGAAATTCTTTACTTGTTCTTTGTTATGAAAGTATTTCGTTTCTCCATAAAACTGAAAGAGAGCTTGGCAGGGTATAGTAGCCTGGGCTGGAATTTGTTTTCATAGAGGACTTGCTCTATGCTCTTCTTGCCTTCATGGTTTGTGTAGAGAAGTCAGCCATAATTCTGATGGATTTTCCTTTGAATGTGATCTGCTTTTCTCTAGCGGCTTTCAGTATATAATTCTCATGCTAAATTTCTGGGATCTTGACTTTTAATTGGGTTGAAGTTATTTGGTGTTCTGTATGCTTTGGTTACCTGAATGTCAGATTGTTTCCTCATATTTGGGAAGTGTTCTGCTATTACTTCTGCCCATATTCTTTTTATATCACTTGTATTGACTCCATTCTTCTCATTGATGCCTATTAGTCTCACATTGTTCATCCTTGCATTGTCTTGCAGGTGATGAATTATTATTTCTTGCATCCTAGTTGTTTTTAAGAGATCCTTTTTCAACTTTTCACTAGCTGCACCAGTATCTTCAAGATCTGAAACTCTACCTTCACTTTCACTCAAACAGCTTTGCAGGCTTATGGTTAAGATTTTTAAGTTCCTCTATATCTCTTTGACTCTGCTTCATGAAATCTATTTCCTTCCTGTATTGCTCATTCAAGGAATCCATCATTTTTCTAATCTCCTCTATTTTTTTTATCAATGTCTTCTTTAGAAGCAGTTATTAATTCTTTTACTGCAGAGATTTTTTCAGATTGGGTTTCCTCCATATATTTCTGTATTTGATTGTTTTCTTTAGATGCTATGAATTCAGAGATTTTTTTTTTTAATTTCAGAAATTGAGTCTGCTCTGATTTCCTCTGTATTTTTCTGCTGTTGTTTCCTTACTTCTGGTGCTACTAATTCATACATTTCAGCTGAGCTAGTCCTCTGCTCTTGTTCTAGGTGGACTTGAGGCCTGAGATTGCATTTTGCTCATTGTCTTTATCATTTCGTATAACACTGATCTTTGGTGTAGAGCTTTGGTGCAGTTATAACCCTAGCACCAACTGAAATGCAGGTGCAGCTCTATTAAGTTTGAGTTTATCCAGTTATGCCTGCCTTGGGTGTAGCTGTTGTGTTCAGCTCCTTCCTGCTGTATCCCTTGTAAGTGAACCTGTTGTGCCCCTCTGGCACAACAGTGAACCTGTGGTGCCTCTCTGTTGTGCCCCTGGCCCAGGGTGCACAGCAGAGCACAAAGCTCTCCCTTACACTACCCCAGCCTGGGCTTGGGATGGATCTGGGGGTCTCAAGAGCATCACAGAAATTCTCACTCACTGGGAAGGCTTGGGGTCTGAACGGGGTGGAGGGGTCTCAAGGGTTCAGTAGAGGGTCCCACTCAGGCAGCATGCCTGACTTTTGGTCCAGGAGGTCCTGCGGGCACAAGGAAGCTGGAAGCTCTCCCACACAGTCACTGGGCATGGGCTGGGCTGGATGCGCCATGCAAGGTGGGCTGTGCTGGCTCTGGAGGGATGCGGGAGATTCCCCAGAATGCAAGGAACGGTCTCTCTCCCGTGGTACCTGTTCTTGGTTGGTCAGGTGCAGGAGAGAGCAGAAGCTCTCCCAGATACTCACAGGGCCTGGGGTTGGACGATTTGGAGCAGTCCCAAGAATGCAGTAGAAGTACGGCAGCACTCTAGATGATACCCTAGTAAGTGACCCCAGCCAGGCCTCCTGACCCCGTGTCACTGCTGAAGACTCCTTTGGATTAGTACTAGCGGGCTGTATTTACCAACATCCTCTTTTCTTTCTTTCTCCTTCCTGGCTGCTCTTTTATGAGTGGATTTGCTCCACCAGGCAATTCGGCCATGCTCTTTCTGCCTTGGAGCCAGGCAACCATGGACTGAAAACATAAGCCTAAATAAACTTCTGGTCCTCTTAAGTTTTGGGTGTCAGGTGTTGTATTCCCAGGATGAGAAAGTAACTAAGATAATAACCATAATATCAGATGTCATAAAGACAAAAAAGGATAGAAAATGATAAAAGTTAGGTCTTTGAAAAGTGGATATTGTCCAGATATAGGCCATACAATTACTAAAGCTAACCTTAATTTATCATCCCCAGAAGCTGAAATACACATTCTGTGTCATTCACCTGTGTGTTCATGGGAAAAATGCCTGACCTACACAGGGTAAAAAAGAAAATGTTTATTTCACCTCTCAGTTTGAAAGGTTTCAGTTTGGCTCAGTTCACTGCAATGCAGAAAGGTCATGGTCAGAGAGTGTGGTGATTCAAAGGTGCTTACCTCAGGGCTGCTGGGAAATAAAGAGAACAAGAGAGCCAGAAAGAGGGGAAGAGAGAGGAGATAAAAGATTCCCTCTTAGGTTATGTACTCAATGATTCCCGCCAAACAGCCCCACACCCTAAGGACAGTTCAGCTCTGAGCTCTTTGGTGGCCTAATCAATTGAGGTTAGCAGCCGCAGTATCAAATTACCTTTCAAAATCCACTCCTCTGTATACTGCTCTATTTAGGAACAAGTTCTCAATAAGAGACTTTTGAGAGTCATATTATATTTTAACTGCAGCACATTCTGTGATACTGAACTGAGACAAAACTTAAAGAAAAGAAAGTATTGTCCAAAGTTGTTGACTTGAGCCTTTTACAGCTCAGCATAGCTTTACTGTTTATACCTCATGGTTACAGTTTTCTGCTGGATGGTTAAGATCAAGGTAAAACAAACTTTAGTTATTAAGTTTAGGTCTTTAAAAAGTGGATATTGTCCAGATATAGGCCATACAATTACTAAAGCTGACCTTAATTTATCATCCCTAGAAGCTAAAATACAACTAAAACGTAACTTTTGCTGTCTGATAAGGTCAGTCAAATAACCTCAGGATTTACCCTGGAACCTTGTGGATCTTTTGTTAGTGTCAATCATCTGGATGAGTTATGGCCATTGTTTGACCAATTTCCTCTCTGTGAAAGCCCGAGAGAATTTTTTCTCTCCATGTGACTCTCTTTAAGCACACTATGCATTATCAGTCTCTTTCCTCTGTGGCCCCATAATCTCCTTCACCAGAAAATTTGGGACACCACTTAGTTACAGGATGTCACAGCAAAGGTTTCATTATGTCCTGAGTCCTCACTGACCTTGAAAGGCTAGAGCCAAAATATTGGCTCTTTTTAGCCCATCTACCTGTCTACTTTTTGGTCTGCAAATTTTAGTTATTAAACATCCAGAAGAGAAGCTTACTGATATTATTATCCTATAACAGAGGCAGTTAAACTTAACATCACTGTTGTACTGGTAACTCACTACTGTTATGGACTATTTAACTCTATCGTGTTATTTTGCTGAATTCAACTACCTACAATATTTGGACTGGCATCAAGTGTGAAAAAATCATTTAAAGACTTCTCCAGATACAGCTTGTCTAACAGCAATGGAATACCCATCTTTGAAGAAACAAAACAAAAAAGGGGGATATAAATAAAGGACCATTTTTTAGTGAAAAACATATATATGTATATACAAGATAGGATAGATATACAGCTACTTTCTCTGAGTTCAATGAGAAGAAAGGTCTGTATTATTAGTGTTTAGACAAGATATAATGTCTACATCTTATCCTCTGAATAATACTAAGACAACAATATGCAATGTATTATTTATTGAAACTGTCCTACTAACCTGTTTTGTTTTGTTTTTGCTGTTCCAGGGATTGAACTCAGGACCTTGCACTTCCCAGGCAAGCACTTATTCTACTGAGCTATCTCCCTGACCCACTAATCTATTTGGAAACTGTTCATTGCTATTTTATCTTTTTTTCTCATTAAAATGAACAAAAAGTTTAAAAAAGACAGTATTTTAAAGGTATGCCAGTACAGAAGAGCAGGACATTGGCCAGAGTGCCACGCCTTGTCTTGCCCAATCAAATGTACCACGTCAGAGCTAAGTGTTGTCTTGTGCTGAGCATTTTCCATCACAGGTTTCCAAATGACATACGTTTTACCAGGTATAATTTTTCTATATTATAGAGGCAGATCACAATGGACGGGGCCATTTAAAGCCTTTTGAAGCTTGCCATAATGATCATGTAGCCCTTTCACTCACTCCGTGGGAAATGTGAGCTACTGAGTGACCTCCCTAGAAGCATCGCTTTCTGTGAAGTTCTCTGACATTTTCATCACACCATGTTGGCATCAGAAAGTAGATATTTGGAGACTGCCCTTTAATTTATCTCTAACTCTATCACAGTGTTTTGCTTAATTATTGCTGCACTGCTGCTTTGAAAGTATGTGTGTGGGTCCTCTTATGTCTGCCACCATTATTCTGAGTCTTAAAAATCACAATTTAGAAATAACTAATATAAAGTTTATCACAAAGTAGAAAACACTTAAGTCCATAGGATAATCATATCAATCTAAGAAAAAAAAAAAAAAACTTTACATGTAGGCTATAAAAGGCAAATAATCATATAAAGAATAAGTTTGTAAACAAAAACTGGTTTTCTTTAAAAATCATTAATTCTATAAGTGGGAAAAGTAATGGAATTAACTCTTTTATGCCTCCTTTCAATTATTCAGTTTTTCAATAATGTTTACTTATTGGCTAACTTGAAACAAATAGTGGTTAAAATTAATTTCCCTGTATCAAGGTTGCCTGAGTATGAATGACAAAATTGGAAAAATCTTTTTCTTTTCAAACTGTCACAGGCAGCCAAGTTAGATAGAAATATTCTAGGCAATCAGACAGGGCCAGGCCCTCAAGGAGACAAGATGGAAGCCATGGTGACTTTACAACTTGGAAGATACAGTCCCATATGAGCCAGATCTCAAGACCAAGACAAAAAGAAGAAACCCAGCTACATATTTCCCTAGGGAGGGACATCAGGGATTGATATTCTAAATAGGTATCAATCACCTTGAAAGAGCCCAAATGAATCACTAGTCCAACCCCCAACAGGAAGAGACCCTGTCCCATATTCATGCCCACTTGCTATGTGACTTGCTTTCCTATTTGGTCCTGGGCCTAATCAGTTTTAACTGAGCAACGGTGATTGTAATCTCATTGGTTGACTACAGTTTTGTCCCACCCCCTCATCCAACTAAGGGAATTCCCATGTCTTCTCCACCACCTTAGACCCACCTCACCACATGGTTTTCCTTTATAAAAGTCCCTGGAAGAGGCAGCTTCCTGGGGAACTACCCGTTTGGGCCCCCCCTCCTGTTCCTCTCTCCAACAGGAGCTTTGTTTTCCTCAATAAATCTATTGTCATAACCTCTGTTTGTTCCTAAAATTCATTCTTCAGTTTAGAGAACATGATCTTGTGCAGGTCAGGTCGGTAGATCATTTTTCCCTATGTCATTTTGAGGTTCTCCATATCATTTGGAGGTCACCCACCTGAGATCAGTTTTTCTCCCTGTATCAATACCACTAATGATTATTCAGTCAAAATAATAGTTAAATGTGCCAGCACTATACTCAAGACACTTGCAGTATCCCAAGATGAATTAGACCTTTTTCTCATGCAGAAGAAAAATCATTGTGGTGAATAATATATTACATGATATTGAGTTTAGTCACTTAAAAACAGATCCATGTCTCATGGACTGGAACTAATAGGTTTGCAGAAGTTCTGGGCATCATTTCAATAGGAAATTACCTACAAAAATGATGGGAAGTGATTTTATTCCTGTCTTTGTCCTGAAAGTATCCAAAAGATTAGTCTTTCTGTCTTGGGCCAGAATTAGAATACATGGACATTCCTAAATCAGTGACCAAAGAGGAAGGGCCTCTTACTCATGTTTAGCTTATTCAGAACTTTTCCTGAAGTTGTAGATCAGGGTCAATGTTTTCTGAATCAGATAGGAAAAGTTCATTCTAGACACTTAAATAAAATTTAGGTCACATTGTAAGAATGTATAAATGATTGGGTAACCAAGCCCACTACTAATTTGTTGACTACCTATTGAGGAGGATTCAGTACTCTCAAAACAGACAGACAGACAGACAGACACACACACACACACACACACACACACACACACACCATATCACAGTATCTACCTCTAATCCCAATGTGTGTCACAGTGCTATTTAGTTTAATATCTAGGGTTTGCATGATTTTTATTATGAAATTTTTTGCATTATCATGAATTTATTATTATGAAAATAATATTCACTGCTAAGCTAAATAGTTTATTATCATTTAATTACTTTTCTTTTATGATTTCTACTTTTCCTGGAGTTACTAACTGTTAATTTTTATTTGCATAGCATTCAACAAATTATAATTGAATTATTTATTATAGTAGAGGTTGACCTGGAACACTGTCTGTAGCCAAGCTGATCTTGGGCTCTTCCTCCTCTTGCCTCAGCTTCCTAGGTACTGGGTTTAGAGGCATGTGCCACCATGCCAGAAGGGGTTGCTGAGTTCATTAACAAGGATGAACTGTAAAACTTTTATTAATATGGTCAATCATACCTGGCAACTTCTTTTAATATTATTATTATTATTATTAATTTTATGTCTTTAATACAGAGTCTACAGGGTCTATAGGGCATCACTACACAGATTGGACTCGGAGTGGTTCTCCTGCTTTCATCTTCCCAAGCTTTGGGATTACACGATCAGTCTCAATGGTCATCTCAGCATGCCCTAGGGCCGGGCTGGCTGCTGCGCTCTACCTAAGCTGGCGCTTTAGTCTGCTGAGCTGTCTGGCCAGCCCTCTTTTTCCTTTTTTTTAAAAGATAACTCTCCTACAGCAGTCTTTTATTCTGCTACCCTGTTGATCAAATTCTTCAGAATGTCTTAACCTTTCCCTTGTATTAGATCCTTAGTCCTTTGGTTTATCCCGTTGTTGCCATGGACCACATGTTTTATCAACTTCCTCTGAAAAGGTGTGTGAAAGGTGATTTTTGAAACTATATGACTGAAGTTCTCTTCAATTCACACTCATATTTAAATGCCAATTTTATACCATAGAATTTTGAATTAGATGTCACTTTTCTCTAGAACTTTGCATAGATGGCCACATTTTCATGACTTCTGATCAATCTGATGATCAGAAGTAACTTTTGTTTCCCCTTTATTTTTTTCTCACTCTGAAATCATCTGTTGTTCATAGTATTCCAAAATTCCCAGTGACACAATGATGCTTTCTGAGATCAGGCTTTTGTTATATTCAGTGACATTTCTTTGAAAGTCTTTCCAGTCTGTTTGATCTCCTACACTGATCCTCTAATTTCCTGGTATTCTTTTTTCCTATTCTTCATTTTCTATGCATTTTTGTTTTAATGTCTTCAAAAATTCATTAAATTTATGTACCATTTTCAAAGCTTTGATGTTCTTATTTAAATTTTAGGAGCTTTCATTTTCTGAATTTTTACCCTTAAACATTTTTATGTATGAATACATTTTCTGTAGTTTTCTTTTATCTCACTCTTATACTGTTTCTTCCTCTGTTTGTTTTGGCAACAACACAGATGTCTGTGTCTGTTGTTCCTCTTAATCTAATTTCTTTATAGCAGAAACTTCCAATATCCTGAAAGTAGGAAAGGTATAGCTTTTAAGCCTTGTTATGTTCTGGTTCTTAAGTAGGATAGAGGAATCATGTTCTTACTCTTCACTGAATACCTATTCATTTCATTGTTACATTTAAGTGTGTTGCTTTATACTGATCTTTTTTTATGGAACCAGGGATTGAACTCAGGCCCTTGTGCTTGCCAGGGAAGTGCTTATTCCACTGAGCTATCTCCCTGGCCCCCTTTATACAGATTTTTGTGTGAGTTAATAGGTGCACATCAATCTCTTCCATATTATACAAGAAAAAAGCTTCTATGTTGCTTGCGAATGGATTTAATGGAAAGAGAGTATTTTAGCAACTGTGTCTGGGACACAATACTGTACACCCACAAACATAAATGACGAGAGATCTATTTGGGTTCACTGTTCTGTTGTAGTCCATGTTCAGCTTGCTCAAATGCAGACCACTACAGGAGGTAGGTAGTCAAGTTTTAGCTTTCTGAAATCTATTTATAAAATATGAGCCATCAACATATTTAACACATACTGCTTGAAAAACTAACAAGATGAACTTAGTCACTAAGAAAACATTTGATCAAAAACTTGGTGTGGAAAAATGAAGCTGTTAATTTATCTCTAGAAGTGTTTTCAGAACTCTGAAATTGCAAAACATTGTTTCCATCTCAGTTTGGTTTTGCCTGGCATGTCATCTTTTATTTATTTATTTATTCATTTACTTATTTATTTTTATTTTAGGGAAGGGTCTACAGGGTATTCAGGGTCTCACTACTAGATCAGAGTCATAGTAGTCTGTCTGTTTACAGCCTCCCAAGAGCTGAGATTACAGGCGCATGACACCATACCTAGTCTCAATTGCTGTCTTAGAGTGCCCCAGAGGTGAGGGTGGCACAGTAGGATGGGGGATCAAACTCCCTGGGCCCTGCATCTGCTTGCAGGCACTTTAATCTGCTGAGCTATTTGGGCTTCCCTCTGGTGTGTCCTCTTTATTCCCTAGTGACACTTGCTGTCTCAGACTATCTGCAGTTCCTCACATAAGGGTGGATGTATTTTCAGCCCAGGCAGTGATGTGTCTGCTTCATGTTTGCATTCCCCAAAGCCTTGGCGGAGTGCCTTGGGATCTTCAGGCATGCATGTTAGCTAATCAATGGTGAATACATTGAACCCCACTCTTTTCTGTCACAGACAAAGACCCAGTTCATTGGTAGTCATTTCCACTCAGGGTTCAGCAGTTAAAGCATGTCTATGTTGCTTACCATACTATGAGTAATCAAAATAATATTGTCTCCTGATATAATTCTGAGCTTTGGTTTCTAATCTAAAGGCCTCAATTGCGTTTCCCTTTTTAAAACGGTTCCTCTTCTTTGTATCATTGTAGATGAATCTCTGCTTCTCTACTTTTTTATGGTCACCAATGGTAGGAAGTGGGTATTGAACTAACTATAAAATCTTGCTTGCCATCACATGGTATTATTGGAAAAGAGAGCGTGCTTTTATATTAGACCTTTAAACTCCAGTAAGAAGTATTCATTAAAGCCATAAATCTCCTGGCAAATCTAAAATCTTTACTGTAAGATTTTACCATCTTTACAATTAGTTTTCACTAATTGTACTTTGCAGTTTTATATTATGACTTGTAGCTTTTATCCAAATTAATCATAAAAACTCACATTTCAAAAAAAGTATTGTTTTGCCAGGAAAGGTGTCACGCATCTTTAAGCTCAGAAGCCTGGAGGCTGAGGCAGGACATTCATCCTGAGTTTGACTCTGACCAGGGCAACATAATGAGACACTGTCTCAAAAACTGGAAAAAAAAAAAAGCAAAAAGGACCTCTCCTATTTGGCAATACAAGTCAATAGGAAACCAAGAGAATTTTATTTTTATGAAGTTGCTTTATAGAAAATATGAAACCAGTTTTGACACTATAATCAGCTTATATTTATTTTATGTGAATGAACTAGACTCAAATTTTGTAAAGTCAGTTAATTTTATATGAACATTGTTAATATGATTTCATGATAATTCCCTCAGAACATACTTATGTTCTTATAAATATCTTACTATAAAATATTTGCCATTTTACTGGTATGCTGACTTCTGTTTTAAGACAATGAGTTTGAAGGCTTAAATAAAAATTTACTCAGGGCACCTAAAAGTTGAACATTTGCTTGGCTTCCTTTTGTTGTAGATGTACATTCTGAGTACATTACACTCATGATAATATGACTATTCATAGAGCTATAAAGATTCAAAAATAAGGGCTGGCCAAATACTTCAGTGTATTAAAGCACCTGCAAGCAGGTGCAGGGGCCAGGGGTTCAATCCAGTCCCTCCCTTGGGGCACACTGAGACAGAAATTGAGACTGGGCATGTCAGCCTGCTCCTGTAATCCCAGATTTTGGGAGGCTGTAAACAAGAAGATCACTATGAATCTGATTTTGCAGTGAGACTGTGAACACCCTGTAGACCCTTCCCTAAAAACACAAACACACACACACACACACACACACACACACACACACACACACAAAGAACAGTATGTTTGATAATACTTGAAAGAATAATCATAATCTGCCAAAAATATCTTAAATTCACCATCTTGATTTTATTTTTAAAATCATACATTTAAAATGTAAGTATTCCTATCTCCAACTTGTAGAGGTAGAATTTGTTGTGTCTATTTGAAGCAAAACAGATCCTTATCAGCACAGGGTGGCAGTCAAAGCTGTACTGAAGAAAACATTTTAATATTTAGTAATCAAAGAAATGCAATCCTAGTGTGTATTCCTCATGGCTGTCCACTTTAACTAGAGAATTATCCTAAGGAAGACTGACAAGAAAAGATTTTTGAGAAGGAAATGTTTAAACACAGGTCTGAATTTTTGACATCCATTCAAATGGCTCTGTATCAATAGCTCTTTCTTTTGTGCAATTGAATAATAATAGGAATTAAAATGAGGACAGTAGCTGTTCAGAAACAAAAGAGGAATTACCCAAAAGGGAATATGAGGGAATTCTCTGTGAGGGTGAGATGTCTAAGTCTTGATTTGCCATGCTGTACATATGTACTTATGTGTAAATGTTATGTAAGTTCTATTCATGAAATATAACATGTAAGATCTGTTCATTTTTAATGTATCCATGCAATTATACCAGATTAAATTTAAACTTGATTTGTGGGAAAGAGGTGATCTGGAAAATATTTCTAAACAAATCTTTATAATCTATATCCTAATGAGAACATGTTTATGGTTTTGGCTAAACTGTGCTACTTTACCTTTTGAAGACAACAGTGTGCTGCATTTGTTATTAAATCAGTATATGAACTCTCAGAAACTGGATGACAATACCTTTCATTAAGCCATTTTAATGGCTTATTAAACAACAAGTGGATTACTTCATTTGTTAAATTTTGGCCACTGTCAATATCCTGAGCACTGGATAGGGTATGCTGACCTAAACAGAAGCACATTGGGTTGATTCTAGAATGTGTGAGACAAGAGTGATAAAAGGAATTCCATGTATGGTAAAGTGCTGAAAAGGACCACAACTTGCCTGGCTATACGAAGGTGTGGAGAATTATCCTAGGGAAGACTTTGACAAGGAAAGACTTTGACAAGGAAATGTTTAAACACAGATTTGAAGCCAGAGTAAATTTTCCAGATTAGGGGGAGGGCATTTCAGGCTTTCAAAGGCCATAAAGCAGAACAGATACTTATTGTTGGCTCTAGTGATCAAAACTCAATGTGACAGGAGATGGGGCAGAGTGAGGTTGGGATTGTGGTCAACAGAGTAGATTTGGCGTTGTATCAGTGAAAAGGGAAAATCATTGAAAGATATGAAATAAGAGAGGGGCATGACCAGATTTGCTGTTGGAAAATAACCTTTCACCTCCCATACAGAGAATGGATCAGAGGAGACACTTACTCTTGGATATACTCTAAAGAGAACAAAAACTCATTCATTTAATTTTTTTCATAAAAGTTGATCTAAGTAAATAAAATTTTGTTTCTTTACATTATGATAGAAAATACTGTAAGAAATAATTCTTTTTCAATTGTTATAATTGCCCTCATAGCAAGAAGCTTTGATCTATTGGACAGGAAATACAAAAGAGAATTCAGGCAACCTAACCTGCACTGGGACATATTGTTATCATAATTGGAGCGAATTAAAATCCATCATTAAATACTGTGATTCAATTTTAGGTGTGATGTATAAAAGCCTACTGAGAATAACACAGGAAAGCATCCAAATTCGGAGATACAATATTACCAAGAGCCATGTGTTTTCAATTGAAGTTTCACATTCGACATTCAGGCACCAATGCCGTAATTTATGAATGAGAATGCATCCTCAATTTATTGCAGGATTCCTAGAAGGGACTTTGTAACATAAAAATGTTTCTGTGTATACTTAAAATAATTTGTTCATATAATACCAAGGTGATTCACTGATAACAAAGCAACATAAAGCATACATTATGACAAAGACACTTAGGTTTCTTGAAAGCATAAGATTTTATAAATGCTGTAGAAATGATTAAGTTTTATGCACAAAACTAGTAGGAATGTATTTTAAGTTAAATGATAGCCTTGCTTAATGAGATTAAATTGAAAATTTCTAGAATGTTGAATTTAAAGGCTTGAATGCAAAATAAATCTTTTCAAAACTTTCTCATAAAGAGCTAATATGAAACCTTAAAGTTTTTAAAAGCCACACAGCTTACTATTAAAGGTAGTCCAGAGGCTATTAATATATGTATGTTTGCATTACCAACCTGTAGTCAGAACTATAGAACTCTGAATAGTGGTATTGTTTACTTGTTAATTTTGTGTTGGATGAAATGAGATCATAAACTATGTATATACTATCTTAATATCAAGACTATGTTAATATAAAGACATCACTCCAATTTGAAATACCATTATATAAAAGAATATGACTACAGTTCTCTAGAAAAGCCTGATTTGTAAGTATACTTAAATATTCTAAAACCTGTGAAGTGTATTTACATTATTTTGAACATATATTTCATCTAGCTTTAAATCGAAAGTTTTATCTGAAAGATATAACAACAGTAGTTCAAATTCAGTATCAATTTTACAAAAAACTATTTCTCAAAATATATAATCTTTACAATGAACAAACACCAGTTTTTTTTTCTCAGTCTAAACTCAGTTATTTCTGGAATGATTTTAAGAGCTGCTACAGAGGAAAAGGTCCACACAAGTTGTTATTTGTTTAATATCAGCATAAATTTGTTCCTTGCAGTGGTATGAGGAAGTAGACTAAAAATTGAAAAAAGGGACACTTAAAGAAGTCAGTGTTCTAGTTTCACAACAAATTTGTAAATGAACCAGAAAACTAACCAATATGAAACTGAGAACTCACAAACACTAACAACCACCATCAAGATTATCCAAGGCAATATTCTCCTTTTCTTGGCAAGTGTTGGTGAACTGTTCAAATGGCCATCCATAAAACAGAACTTACATGATTTTTTTGGTGTATCATTTGAGTAAAGGTTTATTTTGGCCTCAACATAGCCTGAAGAAGTTGTACAATGTGAGATGTGGGTTTTCAGTTTCACTGAATTATTACAAGATTCTGCTAATGTACATTTATATCACTGATGTAACCAATCACCTTATATGTTTCAGCAACATAACACTTCTAGTATCTCTTATAGAAACATTACAGACTGTTAAAAGGAAGATGATCCCATTGTGATGTGAAATGTCATTTCTTGAGTCTCAAGATCTTTTGCTTCTCTAATCAGTTCTCATTGGAAAGTACCTGCTGTCTTCTGGCCCCTTCACATTTGGGAATTCAGAGCTATCCCAATGCCTTTTATCTGCTCCAGATTGAGTAGCTACTAATTGACTACATTAATTAAAACCTTTTTTTATTAAACTGAATAGTAAATTAGGTTGGCACACCATTAGTTGATATGTTCATAAAATTGCTTGAGAAGGATCTGGGTGCGAGAGAAACAGGCCAGGGGACAACAGATATTTTAAGAGTTACAGCAGTGCACTTGTCTTTCAAGGAACTTCATATGAAGAACTAGTATCAAGGAAAGATTTGTAATGAAGTGTGAGTTTTAAACATCCAAATTGTTGTATGATTTTAAGGCCTATATTACATTGTAGCCCCCTCCCTAGTATACTTATTTGGTTAGTTGGCCAGGTAACAGTTCAGTTATAGTTCCTGTCACTTTTGTTTCTTAGAATCAGCTTATCACTATGATGCATATTATAAGAACCAATCCCCAATTGACAAGCCACTCTACCTCTATATTTCCTGTTTGCTTATCCCATATAAGCCCTGGCCCATTAGAGGTCAGGGTCTGATAGTGTAAATAAATCTGCTTTCAAATCCTGTGTGTTGTTTTAGTGTTTATGTTTACTGGTGCATCATTCAGGAAGATGGACTGTGCTAACCTCTTTGGTCACCTGTTATGGCCCTTGTGGATGGAGCAAAGACCTCTCTAGGTCCCAATGGGAGGCTGTACCCTTGAGACTTCTCCAGTCCCCTCAGAGATGTAGAGGAGGATTCTTAGCTCCCCATTGAGCAGCTCACATTGAATCCAAAGGGGAGGATGGTCATTGGATAAGTTGAGACCCCGAAGAGTACCCCAGTTAGCCAGTTTGTCAATGCTGCTCAGCTTGAACAGGAGAGATTGATCACCTCTCATTAGTCAGGACCACCCTCAAAGGAAGGGGCTTGGAATATTTAACTTTGAAGTGCCTGCTGAGTGAATGTGAGTGAATAGAATTGGGCAGCATGAACAATAAGCTGCTCCATCTGTGCACCAAGACTTGGAAGCACTGGTCGCATTGGCTGATGGGACTGATTGGGTCCACACTACACTTCCGATTGAGGACACCCAAGCTACCTCCCGGAAAGGCACAAAAGTTCTGCTGAATTATCTCACAAAAACTGGTTATAAGAAACTCCACACATTTCTTGGAGTTCCTGGAATCTTGATCCTTGAGTTCACAAAATCAGTCATACTAACTTAGACTGGTAGCTCCTGGGAGTGCCCAGTGTTCTACCTGTGCAAATATTTGGATCCAGTCACTAAGGGCTACCTCCCCCTTTGCTTAGATGCTCTAGTAGACACTGTTCTTCTGATCAAAAAGTCTGACAAGCTCGCCTGAGGCTGAGACCAAACTCACTAGGTGCTACATGCTGTATTGGACCTAAAAGTATTCACCCAGATAGAAGTTGAGTACACTCTGTTTCTGGATGGAAGTAGCTCTGTTAGGAATGGAGCACAAAATATCCAGTGAGGGTTACATATGTTGTGGTCACCTTGGACAAAGTTATTTTGGCCAAAGCTACTGTTTGTTGCCACTGTTTGGAAACCTGCCAAACCTGTGCTCCTAAACCTCCTTCAAGGATCTGATTGGATGAAACATTAACCCCAGCCAGAAAAACTTTGTCTGGTACTCCCAGCACAATTGGAGCCATATCTATACGCACTGTACTTTCATCAGTCTCAAGCCACAATTCACTGGCACCTGTGCCTTTTCAGCCAGCTTCAGTGTCTGAGTCCGTGGTCCTGACCTCATCCATTTAAAGATATGCATATAGCACTCATCTATGTTTATTCAATCTGGCCTAAAGCATTCTGTATCTGAAGTAAGAGGGCAATAAAATTTGTATGGTCCTGCTGTGAAAAATCATCCTTACCTGTGATCTATCCTTGATCATTGGCAGTGAAAATGGGCCTGCATGTGTAGTAAATGTAACTCAAAAACTAGATTAAATAAAAACCACATGCAGCATATATGGCAAAAAGCTCTTAAAATATATATTTTTAAAAATGTATTTGGTACAGGGTCTACTACACAGCTCAGAGATCTTCCTGTTTTCAGCCTCCCCAGAGCTGGGATTATAGGCATGCACCACTACGCCAGGTCCTATAAAAACATTTTTTAAAAAAATGTCTTGGTACCAGTTCCTTAAAAATTTAGTTTAAAAATACCTGTCAAAACAAAACAAAAATTCAGCTAAAAGACCAGTTATATTTGTAGAGATGCCTATACATACCACATTAACAGCTCTTAAAGTTTCAGAAACTCAGGCTTTGATTCACCATTCCAGAGGACTGCTGACTTTCTGGAAGCTTTACATGGACCAGAAAGCTCCTCTGAAGCAGCTCACCCTGAAGAACATGCGCTGAAATCCCTGCTGTGGTCACTCCAGACACTGACCAATCCACACCTGGCTGAAGCATGAGGACTTCTCACGCTTCAGGACTATGGTTTCAGTGTTTCTATTTCCCTTTACAACATTAGAAATACAGTGCTTACAATCTACACTGGAAATGGAGAAGAATGTGAGTGGTTACTTTCTTAGAATAAAATATTATTTTCAGTCTAGTATGAGATTCACTTAGTTATGGAACTCTGACTTATTTTTATAAGACAACCTTTTCCTAATTTTTTGACTCATTTCAGCTCAGTAGAAATCTTAATGAGCAGCACTCAGGGACAACAAGAAACCACTAAGTTCTTCCATAGGAAAGATCAGGAGTTAAAAAATTCATCTTCATCATTTTGTAACAAGATGATGTGCTACTGAGGAGCTTTCTCCCTTACTGGTATGGTGGTTCATGCAATATTTACTTTTCTACTAGAGATTCAACCATCAATCTCAGAAAAAAATTTGTGTCCTACTTAATAGAAAAAGTGAAAAGACAAAAAAGAGAAAAAGAAAAAGTGGGGGGGCCAGGGAGATAGCTCAGTGGAATAAGCGGTACTCTGGCAATTGCAATCCCTGGTTCTGTCAAAAAAAAAAAAAAAAAAGAAAGAAAGGAAAAAAAAAGAAAAAGTGGAACTCATATATATAAACGTTCTGAGCTGCCTTCTCTCCCTACTGCCACTATTTCAGGTATAGATGCTCCTTCCTTTTATTGCTGTTACTGCCTCTCCCAGGTGGGTTTTCCCACCTGCGTCCTGGGTATAGTCACTCTAACCTCATCTTGCATACTGAACCCTATCAATAGCCTTCTCTTCTACAACCTTAGCTCCTCTCCTAACCGCATATCTTTAGAAGCATTTAAATACAGTACGGACTGTTGTAATGAAAGTAAGAGTCTACTCCTTTGGTCCAACACATCCATCCATTTAAAGTGTAGGCGAGGGACTTTTTCAAATATTCCTTAGGCGCACTGGCATAATTTAAAAGTATATATTGAAACACTATTATTTAAAAGTCCCAAAGATGCTTTGTTTTTGTGCATTATATTCATTGGTATGTATCATATTTAAAGTGGACATTTTTAGGTGGCCAACAATATAGCTTAGCACTAAAACTATTTGCCTAGCATATATGTGGTTCTGAGTTTGATCACTGGCAAAGGAGAAATAAGTGTAGTATATATTTTACTTCAAAACAATAATGTTGACATGTTAATATAGATGGCATTTTATGGAAATAACTATTTTTCCATAAAACTAACAGAAATTTTTTAATAGTTAGTTTAATAGGAGATAGCTATACCTGCATCTTCTACAAACTATTGTCGATTTTTTTTTTCTTTTTGGATGAATTTTGTAAAGAAAGTTAAGGAAAAACAATGATTTTCAGTAACACTTGCAGAAAATATAATATCTAAATGAGTTGATGACACATCAAAATTCAAAAACTGGAAGTTTGTGGAAGCTTAGTCGTTATCAATCTGAAATGACGTCAGTAAGTATTCTATCCTGTGTTACATCAAAATTCACTCATTGTCTTGCACTTTGAAATAATCTTTTACCCATCTATGACTTTGCAGCACTTTTCATTGAATGTTTGAAATAAATAAGTTATCCATCTCTTTCAAATATGCAGTGGGAAATTCTATTGCACACTCACAAAGTAATGATAATACAAATGCAAATGACACTTAAATATTAATATAAAAATAGTTCTGCTTATTTCTAGTATGGTCTGGGGATTAAACAAGGAAGATCTCATCACAAAGTAGTATGAATCAATGAACTTTTCCCACCTTAGGAAAAGAATTTGTCTTCATTGCTCATGGGTTAAAAAATATCCATCACTGGGCCTGGGGTCATACTGAAACATAATAATGCACATAGGCAATAATTTCTAATATGGCTTATAACACACAGTACAGAAATGGCATAGCACATGTAGCATACTGAAATGCAGTGAAGGACCACTGAGAGCTGTTTTGCATATTTGCTTTTGTTTTTTCTCCCATGCTTTCAACTTGTATCTGTGTTCTCTATATTTACTATGTTTCTGCTTATGACCTCTGAAATTCAGAGAGCACTTGTGGGTTTAAGTCCTAACTGAAGAAAACATCAGGATAAGGTCAAGAGCTAAGTAAAAATTGAAGAACCAAGAGATAAGCTCATTCAAGGATTTGAAGGACATGATAAATGTTTTACAGCTTGTGAGGCTGTATAAATTAGTTCTTTAATCTGAGGAATCCAAGTTTCATAGGTGATGTTATGAAGTATTAAGAGAAGAATGTGATGGAAAGCGAGCTATCTCCATATTCCTAGAGCCACTGATCATCTGTAATAGGATGAAGCTTTTCCGTGATACTTGAGTTGTTGCAGTACTGGAATATGTATTACATAGTTAAGCCTGAAAAACTGATTGCATTTGGCAATACAAGAGACTTAAAAAGGCTATCTCAAATTGGTTTCAAATTTCTATTTTGCTTACAATTGCTGTGTAACTAATTACCCTAAATTTGGCAGCACCATCTGCCAAAGCCATTTTATTAAGCTCATAGACTCTGACATCAGAAAATCAGACAGGGCACACACACTACAAGCAGCTTGAGTCTTCTAAACGTAAGGGGCCACCACAATGGGAAGATTCAAAGACTGAGGGAGAAGCCACAGAGCTGGAGTCATCTGGAGGCTCCTTCACTCTCTTGTTGGGTTCTGTGCCTACATCTAATCTAGACAGGGCTTGAGCTAATACACAACACAGCAGTCTCACTGTAGACAGGCTTTACATAGTCACTTAGTGCTCCAAGCAAGAATATTTCAGAAAACATCTGAGAAACAAAACCACCTTTTCAAGTCTCACCTCACAAAGTGCATGGTTTTGTTCCTTTATTCAGTTTTTGCCTCTGTCACTGTCCTGACATAGACCCCAGCTCTTTTCTTTTTGTGGTACTGGGGGATGAACTCAGGACCCTGCACTTGCCAGTCAAGTGCTTATTCTACTGAGCTACCTCCCCGGCCCAGATCCCCATCTCTTGTTAGGAATAACCTCAGAATTCTGTGTCCATTTGTCAAAAAGCTATACTGAACTCTACTTTGGAGTATAAAAGAAAGTACAATGTCATGTCTGTTGGGATGCAGAGGTGAGAAACAAGCAGAAACAACAAAAGGCTCCAGAGTTCTGAGAGTCACAAGTAACATTGCATAAGTTGTAACCAGGCAAGGGTCTCAAAAAGCTCAAGAAGTCTGTGGGGGTAGAGGTGAGCATGAAGACAGTCAGTAAGGGTGATTGGCAGGGAAAATGAGAAATATACTAGAAATAAAGAAAATAATATCACCCATAACCCAATAACAAGAAGTAAACAGAGTTTACTTTTCAGTGGGTTCCTCTTAGTATTGTAGCTACACTGTGTGATATTTTTATGATTCATTTGCATGCAGTGTGAATATATCTGTGAGATCATAAATTGACATTGCAGTTGTATACACAACCAGTTTTCTGGCACAACTTCTAACTCAACAATTAGCTTACTTCTCACTGGCTGTGCTCTCTGAAGAGATTTATACTTCTTCTATACTTCTGTGAAATCAACTAAGTTGGTCTTAATAGAGATCTCATTCCATTGCAAAAAACCTGCCATTGAAATTTTATTGTTACATTTCAAAACTACTCCCTATCAGGATAGGACTTTGCAGCTCTCAAAAATGCAAAGTCACAGTGTCTCAAGCAACTTTCTTGTTGCTAAGACAAAAGCACAATATGGACAATTACAAATTAAAAGAAGAGAGTTTGTTGTGGCACATAGTTTGTAGAAGTTTCAGTTTATAGTTGGCTGGCTCTCAAGAAGGGTGCCATGGCAGAAGGGGATGACAGAGGAGAAACAGTCTGTGGAAGGGTAGGCAGAGAACAACAGAAGGAAAGCAAGCCTCCCTTCCTTTCTATCCTATCCAACTTACAAGACTCTTGGGTGGTACTACGCACATTCAAGGTGAGCCTTCCCATTGCCCATACTTGGAGGTATAACAAACTAATCAGTAAACTAATTCAGTACCATACTCACTTAATTCCAGCATCACGTACTCTAGATTTGGCCATTTCTGAAAAGCCCCACCTGTGAGTACATGAGGGTTTGGAGGAACAGCTAGATACAAGCCATAATACACTGAGTATGCATCCATGGACCTAAGAGTCAAAACCTCAAAACAACAAAGCCTCCACTCTGTAAACCAGACCCTGACATCTTCTATCAAGTTACAACCCTAGTAAAATAACAACAACCGCAGAGAAGATAAAGAAAATTTGATACCAACACAATAACCATTAATCATCCCCTACAGAAGCTAATAAGATGATTCTAAATTTCCCACTTGGCAACATAAGATCACTTCTGAGTTTCTCTTTGGGACAAATACCTAAAATCCATGTAACAGATTCCTATTATCCAAGAGACAGTTTCATCTACTAGTATCTAACTATCGCAAGATAGAGCAGCCAAACTAACAGGCTCCTGAGCTCCTGTGACTACTACTGAGATCCCTATTGGAATCCTAGCTCCAGCCTCCCAAAGCAGGGAGTCTCTGCAGGACAACTTGTTTAGAAGAAAATTCTTTTTGGGTTGCGTTGCCTGAAAAACTTTAGCCAAAAATTTACTTTTACTGAAAAGATTAGAAGAGCTTAAGAGCAGGAAGTGAAACCATATATAGTAAAATCTCAGACTGGAATTTTTTTGTGAGTGTTCCAAAAGATGAGCAAACATTGCTAATACATTTTTAACTTGACAAATGAGCAGTGCCATGCAATACAAAAATATTACATGACCTACTGATTCTCCCCCCTCACTCTGCCTCTCTGTCTCTGTCTCTCTGTCTGTCTCTGTCTCTCCCTCTTTCTCTCTGTGTCTCTCTCACTCTTTGCCCCACCTCCATGGGATTATGGATTATGGAAAGTCCTTTCCCAATAGAAAGAGATTAGGGAGGAGATCTCTACAGGGAAGAAAAAGGTGAAAGACTCATTCATGTCAAATGAGATTAGGGAGCTGTGGAAAATGTGGAAAAAGAACTAAATTTTGCAGAAAAGCACCACCATATGGGGATAGTATGTGTAGAAAGAGCAGATGTGCAGCAGGGAAAGTCAAATAGCATGACCACTGAAGGCACTGGATTTAGGAAGTTAAAATGTTGAGCAGAGTCTTTGAAAGTCTCTTAAAAAGGTTTCCAGAGCATGGTTGACCATGTGATCAATAGGGTACTGAGCCATGTCAACTGGGTGTCCTGTGTGTGTCTTACCCTATCATTCTCTTTATTGTACTGGGATGTTCAGGATGCAGCCCTTGAATGCGCATAAACCCTCAGTGGGTTCCAGGTGAAGAAAGCTTTCTGTAGGCCTTGCAGCAGAGTAATAGAACTGTGTCCTAGTTTCAGGTTTTGTAGCACAGCTTCAGGGTTTTCTGCTTAGCCTCCAGACAGTGGGTCTTAGGACACAAATGGAGGAGGGGCCCTCCTCCATTTTTTTGTGCCTTTCAAAACTCCCTTTTTGAAGTTATCTTTATAAACTCCATCATATTATCTTACCTATACTCTGGGGCATGTATTCAATACAGATGAATTTGGTCCAGTTTCTCCCATCAGTTACCATGGAGATCATGAGAACATAGTGTAAACATGGGACCTCAAACCTCTACCTTTACTCATTATAAATAGGTAAGCAACTTTATTTATGATAGTCTGAGAAGGAGCAAGTAACTGGGAAGGTTGGAAATATTTTACATTTTATTATTTTAATGATGCAAATTTATGGAATACAGTAATATACATGTATATAATCATAATAATCAAATAAGGTGGTCAATATTTTTATACCTTACATTAAAAATTTTTTGACCAACAGGTAGTATAGTAATTGAATATATTTATGAAGTACAATGTGATATTTCAGTGCATGTATTCAATATATACTGATGAAAACTGTATAATTAATGTTTCCACTAGGTTAATCAATATATCATTACTTTGCCATTTCTTCTCTTCTAGTTATTCAATAAACATGGAAATATAAAGAACTGAAGGCACAGGAACTGGGGGTTCAATCCCTGGGCCTGCCATGTGGGCCCTGCCCCTGGGGCATGCTGAGATGGCAACTGAGACTGGGTGTGGTGGCGCGCACCTGTGATTACGACTCTTGGGAGGCTGTGGACAGGTGGATCACTATGAGTTTGATCTAGTAAGACCCTGAACACCCTGTAGACCCTTCCCTAAAACAATTTTTTTAAAAAGAATTAAAAAATTTAGAACTCCCAAATTCAAATTCAAAAACCCAATACAAAAATAAATTAAAAAATAGGCATCTGAGATAGACATACACTTCTCAGATGATGGTGCTGACAGCTGTGCACTAGTGCCAAAGGCCAGTGAGAACTTTTCTGTGTCTCATGTATAGCCACTACAGCAATCCTGTTTTTGTTGTCCTACATTTCAGCCATCATGAAAGAGCAGGTTTCAGTTTTAAATCAGGTTTCAAATTAGGTTTGGTAAGGAGTATGTACAACAAATCTTATCTGGCTGTGTACCATGGGGAATTACATGTCTGCAGTCATGACCGTTAGCCTCAATCTCCTTTGCTGGTTAAAAAAAAAAAAACAAAGTAGGGTGTAAGGAGGACTATGTCTTTACTTGGGTGGCTGACCCTTCTAAAAGTGGACACTGACATTTGGGAAGCCATTTGTCTGACGCCATAAGTGCCCTTTGGAGGAAAGATGTCCTGCCACATCGCGAGGCATATGTACACTGAGACCTTTGCCTAAGGTCAGTCCGGTTGCCTCTGACACCAAAAGAGCCATGACAGTCATAGCCCTAAGACACAAAGGCCATTCTTTGGTATTATATCTAGTTTATGACTCAGATACCCTACAAGTTCTTGGGAAAGTCCTGATCCTGTATTAAAATTCCCAAGGCCATGGTTAGCCTTTCATCAACACATACATTGAAATGATATCTTGTGAGGATATTCAGTGCTGGGGCATTTGGAAAGCCTCAAAGTTCTGAAATGAACTTTGCAAGTTGAGTTTCCAAGTTAAAATTGGATATCTGCCTTTTGGGCTTCCTCTGGTGTGGTGGCGCATGCCTGTAATCCCAGCACTTGGGAGGCTGAGGCAGGAAGATTGTTGTGAGTAGAGGTCGAGTGATCTCAGTATATCCAAAGGCAGTAAAAGCTTGTGATTTTTAAAGAATCTTCTCAGTTCTTCTAGAGTCTTGGGCTGTAGGGAGAAAAATGTCAGTTTAATTATTTCTTCCCTGAGTTTTCAGTTCCCATAAATATTTACCTAAAGTCTACAAAGGTGTACCTTAGACCTAGAGACCCTATAACCTTGGTCTGCTAGAAATTTCAGCTATGCAGGACTATGACTTGGGAAAATTTGAAACAGGCTAAGTCATGGAAGAGCACTTGTCTAAAAAGATGAGGACTGACCCTAAATCTCTGAGGTAGCACAGTACAAGTCAGCTGAGAGGCCTGGTCATAAGGATGTTCAAAGACAAAAAGAAACTGGGAATATAAATGTAAAGAAATACAAATGATGGCTTCCTTGAAATTTAAAACTGAAAACAAACTAGCATTTTTAGTGATCTGAGAAAACAGGGTTTAAAGGTTAGGGACCACTGGTGGATAGAGCATGCCTGCCTCATTTACCAATCTAAGATCCTCTATCACCTGCCACTTTTCACTGGGTTTTGGGACTCCCAGCATGGTAGTGAGTGCTGCAAGGGCTGCTTCAAGGTATAAGTGAAACTTGTGGCCTTAGACTATTGATTATAGTCAATAGTCATATTTTCACCTTGGGCCATAGACGGTATTGTCTATGGTGAGGAAAAATAGTTAGGTCTATAAGAAGAATTTACACAAGGGCAGCTCTTACTTGTCTTTCAATTTTATCTTGCATTGTCCATGATTCAGGTTTTTGTTTAGTCTCGCTAGAGGAGGCAACATACCTAACTTGGGTGTATTACATAATAGCATCCAAACAAGATATCTCTCCCCCAAAGGGGAATTTGACTTTCAGATATGATTAAAAAGGAATGGAAAGAGAGAAAGCCATCCCAGAGACAGCCTAAAGGTTGTGATAGTGTACCACTTCCTGAGGAGTGACTCGTTTCACTGAGGTAGTACAGCAGGAAGCCTGGGCTTGTAAAGAAGGACTAAAAGACTAGATCTGTTGTCCAGAAATAGTTGAGGTTGCTTTTCCATCTATAGCGAGGATCACCTCAGCTTTCTTTGTGGAAATGACAGCCAGACCAGAGGGAAAGGATAAAGATTGCCCCAGAGTCCTTCAGTGTCACTAGTATGATAGGACCTTGCTTTCATGGGACAGTCTGACTTGTAGACATTATTGCACTCAGGGCTTAGGGGTCCCTTGGTTATGATAGATCTTCTCTCAAGCCTACTAAAGCAGCCTGATTTTTTCACAGCTGTAGCAAGTGGGTTTAGTCATTGAGCTATTCTTGATGTCCTGAGAATCAGGCCCAGATTTTCCTCTTGTGAAGGCAACAAGCAAAGTAGACACTTTCACTGTCTCTTTGTTTTCTTTCTACCTTTCCTCATCTTGATTACAAAACACTGAGGCAAGAACTCTCATTTAGAACACTGAGTGAGCTATTCAGAGAGAAAACCATCTTTTGTAGCTTTCTCCCAAAAGTCGGGGCAGACTATGTAGGGATTTTTCTTGAAAAATAATCTGTTTAGCTGAATCAGGGGTCAGGGACATATACTTTACCAAGGCTTCTTATAAATGATCCAAGAATACAGAGGTGCTCTCGTCTTTTCTTAATTAATAGTTGACAACTTAATATAATTAAAGGGTGTAGTCCTCATCTTTCTTAGGCCTTCAATGGTACAAGTTTGAGCATGTGTCCTATTCCAATCTCTCTTCTGGATGGTTGGGGGATCAGTAGGGATCTTGTATAGATAGTGCCTGGACTTCTGCAGGAGTCCCTCTTGCTGCCTCTCTTCTGGTCTTTTAAAATAAACAGTATGATATTTATCTCTGCTATAGCTTATACCTAGATATTTTCCCAACATGCATTTACCTCATGTGTGGGCTGGGGAGACAGCTCAGTGACTTAAGTGCCTGCCTGGCAAGGACAGGTTCTGAGTTTGATCCTTGGTTAAAAAAACAAAACATCAACAAAAAACACTCATGTGCTCATCTGTGTGGATTTTTAGAGGTGGCTATACCTAGGTGAACAGAATATGGATTGGGAATATGGATTAAGAGTATACAATAACTACATTAGTCTATGGATGTTCTGAGTATGGCTGGACAAGTTCACTGAAAAGGAAAACTCTGTTCTGGATGGAATATAAATAGGAAGAAAGGAGGCTGATGCTTGCTGTTTGCCCTTGTTTGCCTGCCCTGCAATGTTCTGTTTCTCTGCTGCCTTGCCACATTGCCTTGGATCCATTTAAGTTGGATTTATTTTAACCACAAGCTGTGAGCTAAAATAAACCTTTTATCTTTGAGTATTTTGCCCCAACAATGAGAGGGTGACTAATATAATCTTCAACTGTGATAACAGCCTGTAGTGATTTTTGTTTCTCATTAGAAGTAAATGTCTGGAGCTGGGGAGATAACTTAGAAGGTTAAGTGCCTGCCTGGTGAGCATAAGGACCTGGGTTGGATCCCTGGTACCACATACCATGCCAGCCATGCCTGGCACTGAAACCAGGACTGCAGGTGTGAGTGCTACATCCTAGCCCTGGGGTGGGCAAATGCATTACAATATAAGGAGGGAAGAGAGGTTAGCTAGTTGCCTGAGCTGCTACCCCTCTCTTTGCTCTCTGCTCTTTGCTGCCATCATGAAAGCTTGCTCTCTGCCATGTGCCACTCTGCCTTGGAGCCAGCTAGCTGAGTATATATTGAAACCTCCAGTAACTATGAGCTAAATATACCTTTCCTTCCTTCATTTTGAGTGTTGGGTATTTGTCCTATTAAGTAGAGAGATGAGTAACTGAGACAACCTCTTACAAAGAATGTTGCCCTTGAGGAGGTTTAATAACATCAGATAGAGGGTCAGGGAGATGGCTCAGTGGAATAAGTGCTTCCCTCACAAGTGCAAGGGCCTGAGTTCAATCCATGGTTCTGCCAAAAATAACAAAAAATAAAATAGAGTAGTTGATATAACCTGGTAAAGACTTCAGTTGGATTTGGCTTGAGAATCTTGTCCTCAGAGGTCAGAAGACAGGAAAGGAGAATGTTAAATTCAGTAATAGTACATACAATATATTGCAACTCAAGAAACACAAGCACCTAGTTGTCCAGTGGCTTACATCCATAGTTTGAGCACAAGTCAGGATTGTCTTTTAAAGCAGAGAAAGTCTGAACACATGTTATCTCTAAGCTTTTTCTCTCCTCTTACAATTCAACTCCAGTTGCAAAATAGTATTAAAATCAGCACTTCTCTCTTCATTCCACTTTACCTCCAGAAGATAGGCAGGCCACATCATGTGTGGGTCCAGAAAAAGATTAAATGGGGCTTCCTTAGATTTAGAGGGGCAAACAATTTCCAGTTCTTAAGAATATACCCCTGGGAATAATAGAATTTGACGCTGAGTTTCCCATCTCAAAACAAGAAGAGGAAAAGACAAGTTTCTTTTTAATTCTTCTTGTTTCTTATCTGGAAACCGGGCACCCACTGAAGTTTCCTTGCTCCAGAGAAGGTGACTGCTAACTGGAGACTGAACACAAGTTGGTTGGGCAGGATGAGCTACTTTGACCAAGTTGCATACCTCGGAATTGCCATTTATGTATTTTACAATCATATTTCTAACCTCCAAAATATATTTCCAGAAGTTATAGTTACAACTGATTCTTCCTATATTTAAGAAATATTTAAGAAAAGAAGTGATATTTAAGAAAAGAAGCATTGCCAAAGAGAAAATTAAACCAATGATCAAGGGGCATGAATGACAGCTTTCTAAGTTTTAGAGAACAAATGAGAGAAAGAAAAATCAAAGGGCAGGTTGAAGGAACTCCAACTATAATGTTTAGGGCTTGTAAAATGTGTGCTTTTGGGAATAGCTCCCCTGGTGTCACCCAGGGTCAGTTCTGTCTACTGTGCCTCAGAATGGGAGTTTTTTCTCCCATTTCTACTGCTCATGAAAGAAACCCCTGATCAGATACCAAGTAAGCCCAAAATTGTGTATGTCTTCCTAGATCAGAATGAATCGCAATTTCCTTCTGACCCAAGGATAGGGTTATGTCGTCTATAAAGAAATGCCTGTCTTCAGTGCCCTTACAGATAAGAGTTATTTTCTTAGGATTCAAGAGCTTTCAGTTGAAAAGAGAAAAATCAGGATTGAAAAGAGAAGCACAGCACCATTTGTTGATACTGATGGCATCCATCCCAACAGAGGTTAACTGCCAGAGCTCTTCCCTTAGCCTCCAGCATACCCAAAAGGTGCACTGTGAACCAGAGAGATGTTTAAAAAAAATCCATCCCAGAGAGCTCTAGTAATAAGAGGACACTTATAACTGGAAAGCCAGTTAAGAAAGTGACACAAGGTCCTTACTAAAAAAAAAAAAAATGTCCTGTCAAAGAAACCCAAATACAAAACCATCACAATCCTTCCATGGACTCAACTTGAATCAGTTATTTTGATAAAAAGCAATGCAAGGCATAAGATGAGGACAAGAAACTGTCAGAGGAGGACAACTCTTGATTACTTAAATAAGTGACAATCCAGAATCCTGTCAAAATACTCAGGAGTTCCATGAAACAAAAGCAACATCTAACCTCTTTCCAAAGATCCCACTGTGGTAAAATGAGAAGAACTTAACTCCCAACTCACTTAATGTCAAATGTACTGAGCTCACGTCCCCCAAATATTAAAGAGTGAATTCATGGGACATCACTGGTTAAAAGTAGGAGATATTTATAAAAACATAGTTCTGAGAGGTGCAGGAGGTAATGCAAAAGAGTTTGCCACAGATGCCATGTCTTCAAGAATGTTTTAAGGAAGAAAACCACAACATGGGTACAACGTGGATCAAACTATAATCAACCAATAAGATTGCTGGTACAGTCAGTTAATATTGATCCAAAAGAAAATATTTTTAAAATTTTTTATTCTTTGCATTCTGTAGGGACTTAAAGTTTAACAAATCAATGCTTGATGGAGAATACCTGTTCTATGTTATGTCTAAGATGTTTGATATTCAGACAGATAGTGAAATTAAGCTTAACTGCCTACGTTGTAGGGTAATAATAATAAGCTTCTTTTTTTTTCATTTATTTTTATTTTATTAAAATACAAATGTCAATCAGACAGTTTCAAGACACCTTAACCATACACATTCGATGAATTAATACATTGCAAACTGTTTTCATAACGTTTTGGTATTGTACAAGGTGCATACATGATATTATATTTACAGATATTATTTTAGCAGATATCTCTTATCAGTGAATTAAG